>REGO01000113.1:819165-861880 GCA_010120015.1 Rhombomys opimus | reverse complement strand
TCAGTACCAGGTGTCTGTTACCACCAAAATCCAACCCTGGTCTGGGATGCTACCGGGGGACATGTTGATGTCTGAGGGCTGTGCAGAACAGGCCCCACCCTTCCATGAGCATCATGGGAGAATTGTCCCTAGAAGCATGAGAGCAGGCAAGCGGACCCTAACCAGCTGCAGTACTCAGGAGGGTGGGCCCCGCAGAACACTAGAGCTTACGCTGGTGTCGGGGATGTGGGTGAGATGGCTCTGAGGGCATGGGTGAAGAAAAGATGCTCCCTTCCCCTCTTGCCGACAGCAGGCAGGAGAGCAGACCCCAAGGTCATCAGAGCAGGAGAGCTGCTCCTGCCCCTCACCTTCTGCAGCACTCAGGAGAGCAGGCCCTGCACCTCATCTGGGCAACACAGCAGAGCTGATCTTGAGTGTGGGTGAGTCGGCCCCATGGATATAAGCATGGGACAATTAGCCCTGCCCCATGTAAGATGTCCTTTTCCACCCTCGCTCCTTGACTCCCACAGCAGGCAGGAGAGCTGGCCTGGGGTCATGAGAGCAGGACAGCTATCCTTGCCTCCCATCCTTGCTGCGGCACTCGGAAGGGGTGCCCATGCACCTCGCCTGGGCAACAAAATAGAGCTAGCCCTGGGCGTGGGGGTTGCAGGTGAGCTTTTCCAAGGGCTTAAGTGTGATAGAGCCAACCCCACTTCTTTTTGCTGGGCAGTGACACAAGGGAGATACACCCTCCTGTGCTTCCTTTTCCTTCACCATCTACGGCAGACAGGAGAGCTGGCCCCAGGGTCATGAGAATAGGAGGACTGGCCACACCTGTGAAGGTGGGATCTGCACCCCTTCTTGGCAGCAGGGTAGAGCTGGCTGTTACTGTAGGTGTTGTAGGTGAGCCGGCCCCAAGGGCATGAAGTGTGAGAATCTCAGATTCCTCTCAGGCCTAGATCCAGGGCTTTGAATTAGTCGATCTGAGATCTACCTTAGCTATGAACTGCTGGAGTGCATGAAGGGGTTGGTGCTACAGATCCAGAACCACAGGGCAACAACAGGATATCCCAGAGGAGCCCCAGTGAGGTTCCAGTATGAACAGAGTAGCAGAGGCCTGTTGTCTGTTCTCCGAGTCATTGTTCCTTGTATTTGCCATTTGCGAGGTGTGGAGTGTGGAGCATAGTGAATCTTGCAGTTTGCGGTGTGAGGTTGCGGTTTTTTGTTTTTTTTTTGTGGTAGGTTGGAGGTTTGGAGTGTGTAGTGGGTGCGGGGAGGGTGAGTGGTGCTTTGGTGTGTGGTGGGTGATTGGCAATTCGCTAATAGCTTTTAAGTTTATAAATAATTATTATTTATTGTGTGTTGTGTTTTATTTTTCTGTCGTTTTTTGTTTTTTCATTTTAATTTTTTATTTTTTCTTATTACTGTATTTGCCTCAAGATTTCTTTTTCTATCCGAGGTCTTTTGTGCTTCCAGAACAATTTTTGTTATTTTAATTCTGTGAAGAACATCATTGAATTTTGATAAGATTAAATTAACTTTCTAGATTATTTTTAGTAAGATATTTTAGTAAGATAGCCATTTTTAAGACAACATTAAGTCTCCCAAACTATGAGCATTGGAGTCCTTTCCATCTTTTATTATTTACTTTAATTTTTTTTTCTTGTGTCTTCCATTGTAGGGGTTTTTCACTTCTGTTATTGGGTTTATTTCAAGTATTTCCCCCTTATTTCTTCATCGGTATGTTTGTTACTGATACTTAGGACGGTTACTGAGTTTAAGTGTTGTTTGTATCCTGTCACTTTCCTGAAAGTGTTGGCTAGCTCTGACAGCATTCTCTTGGAGACACTATCATCTCTTATCTGCAGATCATATGAGCAAATGACGATGCTTTGACTTCTCCCTTTCCTATCTTTATTGCTTTTATTAGTTTCCCTTGTGTTTCTGCTCTAGTTAAGATTGCGAGTACTAGACTAAGTAAGACTGGACAAGGTGAACACCTTGCTCTGTTCCAAATATTAGTGGAAATGTTTTGAGTTTTCCTGCACTTACTGTACTATTGGCTTTATGTTTGTCATACGTATGTTTTTTATGTTAATATATATTCCTTTGGGTCTCTGTTTCTTCAGGACTTTTATCATGAAATAATGTTGCATGTTATCAAAATATTTTAATACCTATTGAGATGATCATGTGATTTCTGTCTTTGGGTAAGTTTATGGGATGTATTAATTTTTTTCATTTTCATATGTTGAACCATGTCCCCTGTAAAGCGAACTTTTATTTGCCTGTTTCAATTGTCACTGCCTTTGTCTGCTAACAAACCTAGTCCTAGAATCTTCTTCCCTCCATACAATCTAATCTAGGCCTAATCTGAGACTTACTGCTTAATTAGCTCACCCTTTCTTCATCTTTCTGGCTGGCTGGTTCAACCTAGCTGCTCTGGCTTAAACTCCTCTTCCAGCTGACTTATGCAATCTGGCTTTTCTCTCGGCCTCTGGATTGCTCTTTTTGGCCTCAAACTAATTCCAGCAATCTGTTCTAATCTCCTGGCTCCTTCTCATTCTCTGGTTCATTCAGTCTTCACCTGAGTTCTTTCTCTGGAACCTATCTCTCTATTACTGTCCCAATAAAACTGCTTTCTCTCTCTCTCATTGCCCCTTAGGCTAGTAGTTTTGGAAGAGAGAAATTGTTGTTTTTTTCATGTTACATATGCTTTTGCATTAGGACTTGGGCATCAGGAGCTCAAACATTGTCATTTTTTTAAGGTTACTGTTATTCAGTTAGAATGTTTGTTGAGTTCTGGAGGGACTATGCTGTAGTATGATAGAGCTGTCACTTTCCTATAGTTCAGTCTACCAGCTTCTATTCCTAGTACCCCCCCCCCCGAGAGAAAATTATTGACTACAATATTAGATGCTGTTCATAGGTCTAGAGGTAGATCGTCTGGATTGCAGGGTTTTGTCTGTTATCTCTCATGTTTCTTTCCTGAGTCCTAGAAGTCTGTCTTGCCATCGGGCAGGCTCCTTCCTGTCTTCTCTATTGCTGAAGCATATTCTAGACTAGTGTGTGTGTCTTCTCTGAGTCTGCCTCTGACTGTATTCAACTCAGGATCTGAATCTTATTCAGGCTCTGGCTCAGAATATGATGGTGGTGGGTGCTTCCTTGAATTGGCCATTAGCTTTGGCTTCAAATCAACTCTACTTTTGACTTAGGCTCTAGAACCTAAAAGTTGCTTTGTAAGTGGGTTCCTACATTTTCAATGAGTTCTGGCACTTCAGAGCTGAGCCAACATTTATATCTGTGTTTGGTGTTCGCAGGCTGGCTGGCCTTTGCTTGGATATGTCTTATATGAAATGTGATGGCAGAGATAATCAGTGCTGATGTATAGACTGGCTGAAGCGATCCTGGCTCTGCTAAGTGTTGCCATTGTCTCCCATCTCAAGGTCATGTCCAGAGGGTATATGAAGCAGTGGTGGCCAGGAGATAAACAGTCTGTGATTTCATGGGGGTATTTTGAGGGAATTCTGAGTGGGAAGAGGAGGGGTCTAGAGGTATGAGGTCTCTGATACCACAAAGCTTTTCTGAAGGGACCCTTTTTAAATTTTAATTGGGTCATTTTGTTGTAAGAATTTTCTCTATATTACATTATTACTCTTTTATCAAATCCACAGTAAGCAAATACATCTCAGATTCAGTTTCTTTTTACTATGCTGATACAATTTGCTGCACCATGCATTTCAAATTTAACAAAACTCTATCTTTCTTTCCAAACCCCCAGCACCATGAAACTCCCCACTTACATTTTCTTCTACGTGCTTAGCAGTTTTAGGTCTTATGTCTGAATCTCTAATCCATTTTCCTTTAACTTTTCCATGTTGTTTAGAGTAAGAGTCCAACTTACTTTACTTCCATGTGGGCATATCTGGGTTTCCCAGGACTGTTCTAAAAAAAGCTTGTCCTTTTCATGTTGAGCGGCGTGGCTTTTTTGTTGAACATCAGTTGACCTCACCATGGAGTGTTTATTTTGGGGCTCTTTATTTGGTTTCATCGCTGTGTAAGTATCTTTACTACAGAACTCCAAACAAGGTTTGAAAGTATTCCTTTGATTTTTGACTAAAATAAAAGTACAGCCAAATCGAGATCTCTTCTTGGAAGGCTTTTGGGTTGTAGTGATATAAATATTCTGAAAATATTTTGTGGGTATTACAGAACCAAGAAAATGAGTGAAGTTAATGAGATTGATCCACTCATGAGTAACAGTAGACAGGGGGCTGAAATATCGGATAGGAGAGCCAGCAAGAAAATTGTATGAATTTGGATTAGAAATTTCAGTATAAATTTATTACTTAATACACATATACACATATTCCATCTACTTGATGACCTCTAGGCAATGCCATTCAATAGCAATAAATAGGCCTAGAGCCCAAGTGTTTGAAACGAACAATATTCTACATCAGAACAAATCAGGGACCTATTAAAGAATGCCTTATCTTAAGGCCTAGGTAAGGGCAGAATAGGATGAAACTAGAATACATTATTTTTCCAGAAAAAAAATATATTTTAAATTTGACATTAAAGTAATTTATTTTTGTCATTTTTTGTAAGTACTTTAGATATTATAAAAATAAAAAATTAGCAGAATTTAATGGAAAGAAATGTCCAATTTACATATAAATAACACTTAAATTACATATTTATAGCCATTTACAATTATTTATTTACTTATTTAAAATATTTTAAAATTTTTATTCACTTCACATCCCCATCATAGCCACCTCCCTCCTCTTCACCCGGTCCCATCCTCCCTCCCTCTTCCCTCATTTCCCTCCCCTACTCAGAAAAGGAGAGCCCTCCCACTAACCCACCTCGGCACATCAAGTCACATCAGGACTGAGAACATCCTCTTCCACTGAGGCTGGGCAAGGCAGCCCCTCCACGGGATCATGATCAGAAAGCAGGCAACAAAGTCCATGTCAAAGCAGCTCCTGCTCCCCTTACTAACGGACGCACATGAGGACTGAGCTGTCCACTGGCATGTGGAGAGGACCTAGGTCCAGTCCATGCATGGTCCTTAATTGATGCTTCAGTCTCCATATGCCCCTCTGAGCCCTGGATAGTTGACTCTGTTGATCTTCTTGTGGAGTTCTCATCCTCTCTGGTTCCTTCTATCCACCCCAACACTTTTCCACAAAACTCCCCAAGCTCTGCCTAGTATTTGGCTGTTCTGATCTGCTGCTGAGTGGATCCTCTCAGGAGGCAACTATACTAGGTTTCAGTCCGAAAACATAGTAGGCCATTGTTAATAGTGTCAGAGGTTGGCTCTCACCCGTAGTAGGTCTCGGGTTGGGCCAGGCATCGGTTAGACATTCCCTCAGTCTCTGCTCTAACTTTATCTCTGCACATCTTGAAGGCAGAGTAAATTTTGGGTCAAAGCTTTTGTGGGTGGTTTAGTGTTCTCCTCCCTCCACTAGAAGTCCTGTCTGGCTAGAAGATGGCCTCTTCAGTCTCTATGACCCCTAACCTCCCAACTAGGAGTCACTCCCATATCTTCCCTGTAGCCCTCCCTGTTGTAGGTCTCCCATTTGTCTCACCAGTGGCTCTGCCCTCAGTTTCCTTCTCTGTCTAAGCCCTCTGACCTCCCACCCATGCTCTCCCACATCTGATCCCCACCCTCATTTCCCTCCACACCCCTCTCCTACACTGTTCCCTCTCTTCACCCACTTCTGTTGTTTGTTCTATTTCTCCTTCTGAGTGAGATTCAGAGATCCTCTCAGGCCCTCCTTGTTATTTAGCTTCTGTGAATTTTAGTATGTCTATCCTGTACTATATGGCTAATATCCACTTATAAGTGAGTACATACCATGTGTGTCTTTCTGGGCCTGAGTTACCTCACTCAGGATGATATTTTCTAGTTCTATCCATTTGCCTGCAAATTTCACCATTTCCTTGCTTTTAATAGCTGAATAGTAGTATTCCATTGTGAAAATATACCACATTTTCTTTATCCATTCTTTAGCTGAGGGACATCGGGGTTGTTTCCAATTTCTGGCTATTACAAATAAAGCTTGATGAACATGGTTGAGCAAATGTCCTTGTATGGTGGAGCATCTTTTGGGTACATGCCCAGGAGTGTTATTGCTGGGTCTTGAGGTAGAGCTCACTGGGCAGATTTGGGATAATTTGAGCATCAAAGTAAACAAAAGATAATAGATTAAAAAACAAGAATCCAAGACTCTGTGTAGATAATATATTAACTAAACGAGAAGGGGAAACCTGTTTCCTACAGTAGGTTGCTCACTAGCAATACTAAAACCACCCTTAAGTTGAAAATCAGTTTTGTCAAAACATTTTACTTGCTTGATTGGAGTAGGGAGTGTTAGACAAGAAATGGGATATTTTTATACTCTCAAAGTAAAAGATTTTTTATAAATGGAAAATCCTACATAATAGAGAAGTGCTGGAATATGCTCGCTAACAACTCTCACAGGGCAGGAACGCATAAATGGTCCGTGTTCAACTGTAAAAAGCCTATACTTTCTGAGTACAGCCAAGTCAGTACTAAGGTACCTTCAGACACATGTCAGTATGGGTAAAAGGCATCAAATTAGGGAATGGGGAGGAGACAGAGAATGATATTTTACAGAGCACTGTAAAGCACATGCTTCCTATGTGCTATGAGCACCACATCTTTGCTACATAGAGAAGGGGACAGACCCCTGACAAGATGACTGCACTCATCAGCAGGAGCTTTCACTGCTCAGCACCCTCAGCAAGGGCTCTGCAGTGCACAGTTACCAGAACTGTGTCAAAGCTCCCTGAGGTTCAGCTGCCTCTTGAACCCATAGTTACACTGTGGACAGTGCTAGGCATGGCTTGCTTTGGCACACAGCCTACCTCTTCCTCCTTTTCTGCCCAACACTCTCCCCTTCCCCTTTCCCGACTCACTGCTCCCTCATCAACTTGTCCTGATGGTCCATCTCAGACTCTTTTCAGAGAGTCTACTGGGAACTTGTTTTCTGTAGAGCTGCTGTTTTTTTTTTTTTCCATTTAATTAAGAAGGACAATAAGGTCAAATGACACACTTTAAAAAAATATACACCATTTCAAAAGAAAGAAAAAGAGGAATACAGATTCTTCCCCCTACTGGAGACCCTATTCTAGAAACCTGATGTCACTTTTTGGACTGGATAAATTTTCTGATCTGCTGTTTTGAGGAAAACAGTTGGATACTGTATAAGTTTGTTTGTTTTTGTTTTTTTTTTTTTTGAGGCTGCCATATCAAAATACCATCCACTGGGTGGGTTTAAAAATAAAAGTTGGTTCTCTCACAGTTCTGTAAGTCTGATGCGCAACACATACTTGTTAGCAAGGCTGGGGACATTCTTAGCCTCTGAGGTGGCTGACAAGCCATAGAGTTCTTCAGGAGTCTGTCCAACTCTGGTCCCATCCGCTGTCATTATGCAGCCTTCTTCCCTCTGCTGATCTCCTTCATATGTGTCTATCTACATGGCTTTTCTTATATGGACATCAAGACATGGTTTTTCTACCATGAACTCATTTAAATTTATGTCTTACTTACATGTGTACAGATCATATTTCCAAATAATTTTGCCTGCCTAAGTACCATTGGTAATGGTCCTGTTCAGGAAACATGACTCTATCTTCAACCAATCCTGTCTTAGATAATCCTCTGAAGACTCTGCAAGTTTGAACTTCAGTACTGGGCCACCAACAAAAGCAAGTAGCACCAACAAGATGGATTCTTCTCTTCTCCACCCAACTCCATTGGTGCTAACATTAAACCACAAGTAGGTTTTGTGTCTGCAAGAAAAGAGTGAGGTAAGCACGGAGTACCTGGTACATGTGTGGCCTCTGGCATAGGAAGAGACATTCCTGAAGGAAATAAAACATCTCTTTATGATAGAAAAAAATCAATCAATCAATCAATCAGTGAAACAAACAAAAAAATTCCCCAAACAAAAAAGCAGCAAAACCAAGAAAACAACACTTAAGTCTAGGCCTCCTGAATCTAGAATAGCACGATTCCCATGAGCTGGGTGAGCAGAGAGATGGCCTCATCAGCTTTGGCTGAAGTGAGAGCTTAGAATGAGGGATATGGTATTAAGGAATCTCATGATGAAAGGCAAGGCTGTGTCAGTGGCCACAGCTCCAATAGCTCCATGAGTGTCTTCAGAAGGGTCCCAGTGTTGGAAAAGGGGCAGGAGTCAGCAGGTTAGGGGGGCTATATTCCTATGTTATCTAGACAAGGATTTGCTGTGTAATCCTGGCTGTCCTGAAACTTGGTCTGTAGACTGGGCTGACCCTGAGCTCAGAAATCTCCCTGCCTCTGCCTCTGAAGTGCTGAGATTAAAGGAGTGCACTACCGCTGTCTGGCAGATATGAGTAAATTCAATAAAAAAATAGTTTCCCAAGTCAAAGTCTTTGGCAACACAGACAGTGTCCATGTTACAAAGTTTTGCCTTCATGAGTGAGTTTTGACTTAAAGATGGTGTGAGATATGCATTTAGTAGGAACTGTTGTTCAGATTTGGAATTTGGATCTTTTCCCAGCCTAATGATGCATGCTATGAGTCTCTCTGGAGATACGGGTATAGGCAGTGAGTTGGCTCCCATTCATATCCTCTGAAGGGAAAGAACCAACTCTCTACAGTTACTGTGGCACTAAGCTGTGATGTTGGGTGAGTTAGCTTTTTGAAGTGCATTTTGACTGGTATACTTCACTTAATATAATTTTATTAGTATGTAACTCCAGCCTAAGTTGACGAGCATCTGTGTATGGAAAAGTAAGTATTTTAAAGATGCTTAAAATGCTGTAAAAAGTTGAGAATTGCTCAAGCTGGAAAATGAATCGTAATAAAATAGTCAACTATTGAAACAAGTAAGAAGGGGTTCTCCATAGCACAAATGCTGTATACATGAGATTTTTATAGCTTATTTGTGGATAGAAAGTAGCATAAAAATACTCAAAAAAGCTCATTTTTCCTCAGAAAGTGCTGAGGCTAATTAGAATTTCAATTTCATTTTGCTCCCTGACCTCTCATTTGGATTATAATATATTAAGTGATGTTCAAGTAATTTGTCTGAGGTAAAGGAGTTTTTTTGCATTTGCTTTGCATAAATGCATCAAACACACACAGTATTAAAGCAATTAAAGTTATTAGGCAGTTTAATAGAGTGTTTCATTTAGTGGCCAATGGCTACCTGTAAAACACAAATCTTGACTCTTGCTTAGCATTTGTCATTTATATGTGGTGCATTATCAATGTAGTTAAGAAGTGATTTTGAGACTTAGATTTGAAAAGGAAAAGTGTAGCGATGAAGGCAAAATTGAGCTTGAATATTACATGGGACTAACTTAGAGGTAGTTGGCCTAATCTGAAGTCTACTACGAGTCTGTGCTTGATCACTTATACCTGGAATGTGCAGGATAATCAATAAAAATATTTTTTCAGGACATCCTAAATTTATTTCCATGTTCATTTAATATTTGGGACAAATTAGACTTTACTTCATCCTTCAAACAAGGAAGCAAGTACGAGAGATATTCATTACCTGACTAAGATCAAAATTCTTGTTATGCTCCTCTGAAGGACTAGATAGGATACCATTGTAAGTACCGATAAGAGAACATCAGGAATTCAGTTATTAGAAAGAAGTAACTACTCAAGTCACAATAGATACAGCATTATAACACCATGTGTATTGACAAGGAGCTAGATGTATGGAGAGCTCGTCTAGGTAATTCCTTCCCTAAGGGTCTTGGTTAAACTGATGAAACATAAAAACAGACAAAGGTCTCTACTATTAATCATTTGTGAAATGAATTGTGATAACTGTAATTCTGGGCTGATTTCAGCCATTATAGTCCTATAAACCTATTATAATCCCCATTTTGAGTCGTCAACCAATTTAGAAGGGAAAATCACGAATCAGCAGTAAAGATTGGGTATAGAATTCTGTGTTCTGTGGATGAAGGTCTCAAGTTGAAGTTGGGATGTCTTTTTGCAAACTTTGTATAAATGGTAAAAGTTATCTTATATTCTCAAATTACAAGATAATTTGATATTAAAATAACTATCCATGGAGGTTTCCTTCAGAAATTGGAAAGTGTTGTGGTTAACTTTTCACAAATAGTAAACTATAATGGGTTGGGTGGGTCACACTTTTTTCTTGACTGGTCGAGAAGGAAAACGGTGAGCCATAATGAGGGAGAAAAGTAAGTAAGTAGTTAGGAAATTGTCAGCATGCCCAGCGGTGTCAGGCTGAAGAGGGTGTGCGTAAAAGCACAAGCTCCCTTGAATATTAGATGACACCACGGAGGCCCTCTTGTGCTATTGCCTTCCACCTGCTGTTGGGAGTTCTGTCGGCCTGAGAAGGGCCCTGGGGGGCATCTGTGGGAATATAGGGCTAGCCTCGCAGCTGGTTCTGTGCACCCAACACCCTCTACAACGAGATGTTCATATCATTAGAATATTTAAGTCTTGAGATCATGAAAACCGGACACCACTATGCACCATAAAATGCTTAGAGACATGGAAGCTGACCTATATACATTTGTTTTGTTCCAGTAGCATTATGGGAAATCTTCCATGCTGCACCTTTGCCCACATTTTGAAGGTTGCTTTTGCCTGCATTATAATACTTGCTAAAACAGTTTCTTCTAATCTGTTAACATTCACACACCTCTAGTATGACAGGTTTAAAGTTTGTGTTCTTGTTTTGATTTTTATTTTTCTTCTGTATTTTACAGAAACTGACCTCTTTTTGTTCTACTACAGTCCTATAACTTTTGACACCAAGTAACAGTTTAATATACAATGTATTGTCTTTCAGATTTATACCACCAAAGCCCTTTGCCTGTCAGAGCCCAACTGGGCTTATTAACTAGGAGACAGTCCCTCCTCTTCAGGAATGCAGGCCAGGCCTCCAGAATAATCTAAAGTTTTTTCTCAGTTGTCTGAGATAGAAAACTGAGACCTGTGAAATGGAGAATAAATGAGAGGGCTCAAACAATTCTCATTCTTAAAAATCGCTTGTGTAAGAAAATATATCCCTTTTCAAAAAAGTCAGTAATGGCTAAACTACAATCTAGTATCTAAGATTACAAGAAATGAAATGAAATGAAAGGTATAAAATGAAATCTTAGGGACAGAATTAAAATATAGGACCTACTCCAACGACACGTTCAACCCTGTACAATGTCTGTGCAGAACGTACAGCTGAAAGAGACACTATACCAGCTCTTCAGCCATATATATCTGGAGTCAGAAGTACAGAGGAGAAAGAAGGAGGCGGAGGGTATAAGATAAAAGGAGAGTGGGAAAATAGGTACCTAAGAAAAACAACAACAACAACAACCACAGAAACCCAACAAAACCTGGAGACACCCACGTGGAGTCAGGCTCATGGTGTGGGTGCTGCAATCAAGAGGAAAAAAAACACCCTGGTTTGCCTCTCAGATGTTCAAGAGAGGGGTCTAACTATTATACTTTCCCTACAAACTCTCATTTCAAAGTCTCTGACACAAACAGTTTCACAGAAAAAAAGAGCAGGTGTATACACCCTACCCTAAGGTGTAAGGATTACACTGCAACACTGCATTGACAAAAATCTGTCAGGAGTCTCAGAACCCAAGGGGAGCCAATGGCATGCCCACATCCCTTGATTTACACCCTCCCTCTGAAAACTCAATCATCTTGCAGAGGAACTACAAATACCCAATGCACCAGATGTGACACTTAGATATAAATGCAGAAGAGAAAGGCCAGAGAAGCAGGAGAAAGTCCCAGAGGTGAATCAGCAACAGTATCAAAGCCATCTGTCTTCCCAACGTGGAGGCAAGCACTGCTGTTGCAAACTGGGCTGTACCAACAGTGGTCTGAGAACCTGCAGTTATGATATTCTCCAGATGAAGGACCACTGAGGAGCAAGAAACCTAGCAGAACTCTGGTCCCACTGACAGGAACCTTCTGTATCAAGGGATGCCCTCAATATCATTCCAGAATTGTTCTGACACAGACAAGGGCATCAAAGCAACAAGGAATGACAAGGGATGGATTGTGATGGCTATTCTAGGTTGTCATCTTGACTATATTTGTATCTATATCTACATTTAGCTTGTTTTTACTCCAACCAGATTACACAGTTGTAGGTGGTCTTTGGATGTGGTCTCTTTCCAGAGCAGCCATGCTCTGAATTAAAACTTCTTTACATTAGGAAGTAAAGAAAATCACCAGAAACAGAAAACTTGTGTAGATGTAAACGAAAGAGGAGTTCCAGCCCCAGCAAGCAGCACAACTTGGCAGCTTTGGTCATGTGGCTCTGGCTTTACAATCAAGAATAGATGCTGGTTAGCTGGTGCTAAGAAATTACTGGTGCTTAAGAAGAAACCAGCATCACTGAGGTGAAATCTTCTTGCAAGTGTTTTCTGAGAGTGCAAAGAGGCTATGTCTCAGAGATAGACCTCATGTTGGCTGCCAGACTTTGAAATGTGTCACCCAGGTAGTACTGGTTTTGCAGGCATGGAGGGGTGATACAGAACAGCTAAAGCTTGGCATTGTGAGAGTCCAGGAGAGGCCATTGGTGAAGGTGCAGCCTCAGTGGCAGTTGAAGTTAAATCTTGGGACCGTGAAAGGAGCCCATGAGAGGCTATTGGTGAAAGGGCAGCCTAGTTGCAGTAGAAGATTCCAGTGTATTGGAGAAGCCAGTACCAAGGACACCAGGAGCAGTGGAGTGGAGCTAGCCAGAACTTAGAGTGCTCCATAGGGCAGAGCTGGAGAAGTGACCCAAGCCCTTTGGAGAAGCCCAGAAGATCATACGTGGATCCCAGAGATTTGAAAAAGAAACTGTGAAGTTGAAGTTGCCTTGGATAACCCAAGATGTTAGAGGTGACAGAGCCTTGGATACCTCCTGAGGAAAGCCCTGTTAAGGGGAGGAAACCAGCCCAAAAGAAAGAATTGTGTTGCAGTCATCAAAGCTGAAAGGAGTTGGACATCACACATGGAGACGAAGAGTTTGGAATTTTCTCAGTGGGATTTTGGTTTTGCTTTGGTCAAGTATTTGCTCACTATGACATTTTAAATGAAAATATATATTCTGTGATGTTGGAAGTAAGTGATCTGCTTTTTGATTTTGACTTTATAGGAGATTACAGTTAAAAGAAATTGTAGGAATCTCAGAAGGGACTTTGAACTTTGGACTTTTAAACACTGTTGAGACTGTGAAGGACTATGGGGACTTTTGAAGTTGAACTAAATGCCTTTTGCATTATGTTATGACTACAAGCTTATGGGCCAGGGAGTAGAATATGGTAGTTTGAATAGATTTGCCTCACCTAGTCTCACATATTTGAATGTTTGGCCCACAGAGAATGGCCTTATTGGCTTTGGTGTGGCCTTGTTGGAGGAAAAGTGTTATTGTTGGGATGGGCTTTGAGGTCTCCTATGCTTAAGCATTGCCAAGGGTGAAACTTGAGCCTCCTCCTAGCTGCCATTGGATCAAGAGGTAGAATTCTTGGCACCTCCAGTACCAAGTCTGCCTGCATGCTGCCATACTTTCCATCATGATGATAATGAACTAAACATCTGAGCCAGCCCCAGCTAAATATTTCCTTTATAAGAGTTGCCTTGGTCATGGTGTCTCTTCACAGAAATAAAACTCTAGGACAGGAAGTGACAGAGGAGGCAGGATTAGGAGTAAAGGTTTTTAATGAGAAACAGGGAAACAATTCAAGAATCCCGGGCTCAGGCTTCTTAAGGGGTGTCTCTGATCCCTGACAGTATGCCTGCCATCATAAATGTTCATGATCCAGTCTAGTGGTATTTTGTTGTTGTTGTTGTTGTTTTGTCTGTTTTTTTGCTTGTTTGCTTTGCTTTGTTTTGTTTTGAGACAGGGTTTCTCTGGGCAGCCCTTGGCTGTCCTGGAATTCCCTCTGTAGACCAGAATGGCCTTGAACTCACAGAGATCCACCTGCCCATGTGTGCTAGGATTAAAGGCATGGGCTACCATGCCTGGCCCTCTACTGGAATTTTAAAGAACTATTTCCAAAACACCTACTACATATAATCTAAAATGCTTGGTCAAAATTTACAGAGTGTCTAGAATGATCCCTTTGGCAACTTCCTAATAGGGAGTCATCTATCTCTTAATTGGTAAATTGTGATATGTTTTGTTTGTTTGTTGTTGTTGTTTGTTTTGTTTTTCACCTAATAACTATTTAACATACTCAGCCTGACTTTCAGATGCAATTACCAAGAAATGACAAAACTCTTGCCACAGAACTAGAATTGGGCACCCAGATAATGAGAAGTATTAACCATTTGCAACTTTATTTCAGGAGATGTAGGTTGAGTTCAAAGATTGTGTTTGAGAAATAACTTCAAGAGAGACAAAGAGTAGTTCTGTTATGATTGATAGCTTGGGGAAAAGTAAATTTCCCAGTTGGAATGCCTCTCCCTTGTTTATAAGGAGAGAACATTGTTATCTGCAGAGGGAGTTGAAGCCAACTCCTTGACAGAGCAGAAAGTGTCCAGGCACTGATACTGTAAAAGGGACCATGAAGAGATAAATTCCAGCACATTCTGATCTCTTCTGTCATTTTTAAGGTTGCATTCTCTGTCCAAATCTCAGGGCGGAACCAAGGTTCTGAGTCCCTCTTCTTCCACTAGAAAGAACTGACTAAAATGTCTAACTTTAAGTTGTCTTTTTCACTGTATGTTGAACAAGAGCAAGAATCAACATTCTCCTCATTTCTCTGTAAGGTAAACATCTGCTTATGTGTACTGCTCTAAACAGAGTGGCCAACCCATTTTGCTTTGCCCAACACCCCCCAGTTTTAGCATTGAGAGTCTTGTGTCCTGAGAAGCAATTCATTACCATGCAAATTGGACAGAAAATCCTAGGGAGGAGTTATGGGAGCAGATGAGCTATTCAAGGTGCCTAGTGTTTATGAAACAATGGTGTTTATTTTCCGTTCTGCATTCTGGACTGGGATCCACTGGACAGCTCTTCTTCAGGGCTTGGTCATGTGTCTGTGTGGCCACATTCATGTGTTTTCTTTCTCCAATGCATGCAAAACCCTTCCCTTCCCATATGGCCTCTTCATAGCCATTGCTTGTTTCTTTCTATTTAATTTTAATATCAGGGTAGCTGAGTCTTTTTTACTTGGCTATAGAGAGTTCCACAGAGTACAAATTCCATCTAGCTTTTCAAGGCTGAGAACTTCACCTGACACACTGGCCTTACACCATATCTTATGCATTCAAGTGGCAACAGCATCCTTCCAAAACCGAGGCACTGGAACTATAGCCAACAGGAGGATAATGCTAGGGGCTGCTCTAGAGGAGAGCAGGACACTCACTCCCCTGTTTTGGTGCCTGCCCCTACCTCTGACTTACGATTGTTGGATGCCACCCCCCTGTCTCTGGTCTAACTCTAAGTGAAGCCTGAAAATGAATAGATGAATAGTTTTCCTGTTGTCAGAGCCTTCTGGAGCTTCCTTTCTGCCTAACCTTTGCTAGATACACATAGGAGCACATCTTCCTGTTAAGACTGTCAAAAAGGGCCACCTTTAATTCCTCCCTCTCAAGAAGCAGAAAAAGGCAGGTCTCTTTGAGTTCAAGGCCAGAATGGTCTACATAGCCAGTTCCAGGACAGCCAGTGTAATGAGCATAGTTTTTTTGTTTGTTTTTTAAAGCCTTTAAGACATATAAAAATAGCTTAGTCAGGAACCTCCTCTACACCCAAGGCTCCACTTGATAACCAGAATGCAGCAGCATCACCCCCTGAAGATAACCAGACACAGGCCTAGCACAGGATGATGCCCATTGGACAGTACATAAACAGAGACCAAGAGCAGTGTTCTGCTTGGCACATCTGGGGAGACCTGGATCTGCTCTGTGGCTGGAGAGTTAGCCCCAGGGTCCTGATCGTCGAATCAGAAACAACTGCTGGAGACTGGACCTGTCCTTTAGCTGAGATACGTGGCACAGGTAAGCAGCCTTGGGGAGGTAGGCTTAGGAGCGTAGTTAGGAACTTAGAGTGTGAACTTCGTGTGATGACTCTCAGCATAAGGAAATGGAACTTTTGTTATACTAACTGCAACTGCACGTCTCTGCCTTCTTACCCGCTACAGTTGGCGCAGTGGGCAGGATCACACAGAGAGAGCCTGTCTCAAAAAACAACAGAACAAACACAACTGACGGAAGGTTGTTAAGGAGCCCTCGCTTGACCCGGATATCCGGAGAAAGTCCCCACTGCTCTTCTCTCTGCACTACTTCTTGGGAAAACTGTTGTGCTAGGCTGTTGGCCGCGTGGGAATTTGAGAGCTGGCAAGGTGCAGCACCTGTCTGTAGGAGCTGACGCTTCTCAACATGGGCTTCTCCACTCCCAGGCCCCGTATTCAAAATGAAATCAGTGTCACAGCAGTCCCTCCACCTTCTCTCTTTTGCAAACTGTCCTGCAGGGACTTTGCAGTCAGCACCCCTCACAGGTTTGAGCCTCTGCAGGGTGGGTAGCTGGGCTCATTCCTTCTCCACTCAAGGTGTTTTGAGGAGGTAATCATTTGGTGTTTTAGAGCCTTGCAAATTCTTCCCCACCTCCTCGCGTTCTTTAGTTGGGGGACTAAAGACTCTCCTTGTCATAAACCTTCTGTTATCCGCCCCTCTTTTGCCCCTGGCCCCCCAGTTGCCTCCAAGCCCTAGGATTGTGAGGACTCTTCCATTTTCATCACCTTCTGACCTCCTTCTCCATCCCAGTGGACACTTGGCATATGATTTTTCCCCTCCCCTTCCACGCACCTCAGTCCTGGCGGTGCCACCCCTAGAGGTCGCACCTCCGCTCTATCTCTTTAAGCCGGTCCCCGTCGCTGCGCCCCTCCCTCACCCGCTGCCTCCTCTGCTCCTCACGCCTCTGCTGCTCCTCCTCCCGCTCCTCCTCCTCCTCTTCCTGGGTTCCTCCGCCGCTGCCGGCCGGCTGCGCGCTCTGCTCTTCCAGCACTGCGGACCGCAGCAACCATGGCCGACATCAAGACGGGCATCTTCGCCAAGAACGTGCAGAAGCGGCTCAACCGCGCGCAGGAAAAGGTCAGCAGAGGGCGGCTGGCTGCGGGGCAGGTGGCGCGAGGCGGTGCTGGTGCCGACGGCGGTGCTGGCCTCGCGCAGGCTGCGCGCTGCAGGGCCGCGGGTCCAGGTGCGGCGCGCTGCGGAGCCCGAGCAAGCGTGGAGCGGAGGAGTCCCCTGTCTCTGCTCCTAGCCTTTGCAGTCGGGCAGGATCCATTCAGGCAGTGTGGGCACAGCCCGGCGGTGGGCACGCGAGGGATCAGCAGATCCCAGGACCCCCAGGCGCGGAGTGCTCCAGACTCCTAAAGCCCGCCCAGGGTGGCCACTCCTGGGCACGCCTCCCAAGACTAGGGATGGCAGGTGCAGCTGCTCTCTGGCTGCACCCAGAGCAGACCGAGTCCCTGGGCGCCTCCATCTCCCCGCGCCTGCATCTCCCGAGCTCAGGCTCTCCCGCACGCAGCTCAGGCTTCCGCGGCCACAGATCCGGGAGGGAGATTGTCGCATCTCTTCTTCATGGGTGGGGGTGTTGTGGCTAGTTGAGTGAGGTCGATCGAAACGAACGACTTTAAACAGAGAAGACACTCCCGGATGTGCATGGACCAATGGGACTGGTAATAAACAAGCAGCACCTCAGTACGGTGCTGACCGGAGTTCCAGCGAACACACACTTCCCCCTATGTATCCGCGTCGATTTTAAAGCTGGTGCCCTCTGGAAGGTCAAAAATAAATAACCTCGACCTCAGAGTTCTTCTCTGCACATCTCTGCACAAAAATGCTTGTTTCTCTACTTAAGAAGAAGCAAAACAAAACCCACTTCTATCAGAGGGGCTGGGGTCGCAGGTTTTTTTTTTTTTTTTCTTCTTCTTTTTTTTCAAGCTTAAGGGTAAATTACTCATTCTAATTTATGTCTCTTCCAGAGGGATATGAACAAACTCAACTCAGATCCATAGCAAGACCATCTCTGGTGTGTGTGTGTGTGTGTGTGCTCGTGAGCATTTTACAGGCGCTGGGTTCCCTAGCTTCCCTACTGTATCCGACCCCCCTCAGGTCTTCGTGCGTCCTAAGGAAAAGACATTTGTATTGGAGCTTGAGCTCGAATGTGAACCTGAGCTAGCGATCCACCCCCAGCTGGGAAACTGAACTTCCTCTGCTTCACATGACATTACTTTCTGTCCCTGGGACGATGGATGTCTGTCTTTCTGGAAATCAGATTTTCCTTGTTTCTCACTCTGACAGTACTTACCCTCTTTATATCCAGTTTACAGGCTGCCCCCAGTTGGAGCCGCGCAAAGAGCTGAGCCAGGGGGCATAGAACTCTGCCAGTTCCCGGGCTCGGAGGCGGCCTGAAGTCCCTCCCAGGGCTGTAAGAGGATTGTATTGCTTTTAATATCTACTCAAGCTCATCCTGAACTCCAGGGTCCTCTTCCTGCCACTCCCTCGGAAGCTGAATTAGCCAAGCTACTGGTCCCTTTCCATCCCCTTGTGGTGATGGAAACACAGAAATGTTTGCCAGCCTGGAGATCTAGAAAAGACTTGGTCGTCATTTTCCTACATTTCATTTCATCTGCTTGTACTTACCCTCCCCCTAAAATAATCACTTGAATCTTTTGTCTGAGGCTTTTCACTGAGTCGGCTTCCCATCTGTGAAGTGATTTTGTGATACGGTTTGCTTTTTCACGTATTAATCTAGGCCACCAGCTGTTAATATGTTCCAAAAAAAAAAAAAATGAAGGGAACTGTAGTCTTTCCATCCCAACCTCTACGAATCATTGAAAACTAATTTCTTCATGCTTAAAGTCAAATGTATATTCTGCTGTCCATTGTGGATGATGCCCACTCTTCAATAACTGGCAGTTCAAGGGGCCTTCACAAGGCTTCGAGTCTCTTATTTTCTTCCATGGGATTATTACTTAGGTATTGTGCCTGTTGTGCTATATAGGGAGTTAAGACACCAAGAGGCTGATAGGAGGGATTCTGTCCGGTCTTTGAACCTGGGCGGCACTGGGGTATGGTGGACACGAGGGGATGCAGTTGCCCAGTGCTGCCCAGCTGGCAGCTGTGCTTGTTGGAATTTCCCTGTCGGTCCCCTCTTTCTCCTTCTTTGGTCTCTTCCTCCCAGTTCATGCTGCTCCCCATTTCAGTAACTGGATGCCACACATGTTTGTCAGACCCATGGCTCCTTGCCTGGATAAAGAGGATTTTGTTCAAGAAGGCTGACTTTCTTCTCAACTCTGCTCCACTTAATGACTTGGGCTCAGTTTGGCTGCAAATGAGTGCCTGCAAATACTCTCTGAGGTGACTTAACAGCTTTCTGCAAATTTAAAATGTGTGTGTGTTTTCTCTGAAATCAAAAGTGAGTGAAAGTTCATAGGAGAAAGAATTAAATATACATGTAAAGAGGAGCTAAATGCAACAGATTAGGAATGTCATAGCTCTGCCTTCTAGAGATTTTACTATCTTCACTTCTCAGTCTTTTGGCTAAGATAGCGCAGAGATTTTACTCTTATCTGACATGTGGTGTATGAGACATTCCACACACACATGCACACGCTTTTACAACTGAATGGGCTTAACCTCCACAGTTGGGTAACATTTATTTCCTTTAATAATTGTGAACTGCCTTCTAGCCGTGTACATGTTATGCATGACTCAATATAATATTGGAACACACAGACTTTAATGATATTAAATGATACTTTTAGATATTTATTCCTCACTGTTTCTTTATATAAAGGCAAGCCAGCAAGACCAGGGAGAATATTTGCACACAGTCATAATTATGACCTTCGGTCAATTTCTAAAAATAATTATGCATAATTTTTATTATGGCTGAATTGCTTCCTGACTATTTAGATCTTCTTTTCCTTTCCAGCAGTCCATGGGACACTAGCCAGCTCTGAGTAATAGCATTTAGGTGTATCCTTGGGAAAAGTAGTTTATTATTAATGTCATTTATTTGCTCCTTGAAATTGGAACTGTTGTATTCCCCTTCGTTTTCAATTTCTGAAATTTCATGTTAAATCTTGTTATATGTAAGGGCAACAATGCTACTAATTTTAAGACTTAGAACTTTTTTTTTTTTGCTTTTGTGTTCACTTTTGAAGAGTTATATTTTATGATAATGGCAGTGTTTATGTTCATGTGAAGATTTGCAAATCTATCAGTTGGATTGCATGGCTTTTCTTTGAGGTGGGTAAGTCAGGATCCCGCCAACTGTCAGGAAAATCAAACTGACTTAAAGAAAAGAAGAACTTAATCAGTCATAATAAAACTAAATAATAATTTACATTTGGACCTTGTACATAGACAGTTAATTGATTTTTACTATATTAATATGTGTGTACTAACTAGATGCCTATGCATTCTTGCACATACATAAATGTACGCATATATATGCACATTATACATATTAAACTGTGTAATTAACTCAGGTACCTTTAGTACTCCCATTTTGCAGATGAGGAAGAGGTTGATGACACAGTTAACTCATAGCAAGTCTGATTTACACTTGAGCAACCCATTGAGCTCCTACGGTATGGCCTGTTTTGATTAGAACCAGACAAACTTGAAGCCTCCATGCAATCAGGGCACAGGTGTCATTCTACTTCTTTCTCTTGCTGGCCCCAGGAAAGTGCATGTCTTTCGTTCAGAATTTTTATAGATTTTTTTTTGGGGGGGTAGCTCCCACTGGTCGCGGTGGATCTTGTACCTATGTCTAAGGGAGAAAACGTACTATGAGTTAGGACCAAGACAGTAGTTGGTTTGGGTCTGAGTCACACACCATTGCTAGAACAAATGGCGATGGAGAGACCCCTTTAACTGCGGAGGCTCACAGCAGAGGAAGGAAAAAAGTTCAGAGGGCAGAAGAAAGTAGCTACTGGGGTAGCAGAATAAAAGCTGCTACCAAGGAATCTCTTGGATGCCTTCTCCCCAGGGTTTTGTAAATAACCACATATCAGTCATTAACCGTTTAATATTTAAAAATTCTCATCAACTTAATGTACCTATTACTTAAAAAAAATCAGATATCAGTAAGAAATACTTAGCAGTGTCCTTTCCTGTCCTCTTGAGTCTAGCTTTGCTTTGTAGAGGTGACTTTTACTAACCACAAGATTTCTTAAAATTATGTTTCTGCAGCTATCTATCAACTTAACTATCCATACATAGTTGAGGATGATAGATAAGGACTCAGGTCATTTGCACTCACCTCTTTACTTCCTCATCACATTCTATAACAAGAATGGTTGTAAATTCAGCTCATGTCTGTATCTGGATATCTGTATGTGCCTCCAGATCAAGTTACTGAATGGCTCATGCCATTCTAGACACTGATCTGTCTTCTTGTTTTTCTATTTCTTTGTCTTTTTCTGTTCAAATGTTTTAATTCCCTTGGTGTCGATTCTGTTAAGAGAGCCTATTCCTCAGTGGCCGGTTACTTATTGGTAATTTTGCTTATTTCCTTTAGGGACTTATCTTTTGAAGTCTGTTGCTTGTCTTTCTTTTGCATGGCTTATATTTTTCTTGTTTTACAGAAGCTCTTTATATATATAAAGATATTAATCAGTTGTCAGATATTGTATTTTCTCCCCTGCATATGACACCATGCCAAGCAATGAACATATCACCTTAAAGGAGCCTTAAATATCATATGCCTCTGATTTTGGGGAAAATGTTGTAAGGATTTTGCTGGCTGTTCGCGTTGCACTTCTGTGAAGACATCACATGATCTATAATAATTCCTATGTGTGCTGTCCATGATGGAAACTTTATAATTATTAAGTTGAACTGTGTGGTTTTACATGTTTACAAGTCAATTAGATATTGACAGACCCACGTGGTTCTCATCAATATCAGTTGAATGAAATGAGAGAAAACAATGTTGTCTCCTAGCACATGCATAGTAATATAGCATGTAAGTTCTCTGCAAATTCTTGATTTATTGATGGTGATGTTTATGCTTATTATTAGATGTAAGTTTTTTACGTGCATGTGTGCACATGCATACATGTAATGTTTTGCCTACAATATTCTTTACACGAATATAGGAGTCTTGCCCACAGAAGAATACCTTGAATGGCTGTGACTATGTCTGGGGCACCAGGAATATTCAATTTCTGGGACACATCCTCATTTCTCTTTTTAGATTTACCCAAAGCTTTGTTGTTGCCTACTTCATATTTTACAAACATGTACCTCCCTTTAAGGACCAACTGTCCACACACAAAAAAGCATATACTGGAAACTTAATTCTTATACAACAGAAATATTGAGGAGGGGTCTGATGGGAGGAACTTAAGTCATGAGAGGCATAGCCTTAGGGATGGATAGATGGATGGATGGATGGATGGATGGATGGATGGATGATAATTTCCTAGGGCTTGCAGCTGCTGTGTGATCTGTTACTCTCTCTTTCACATCAGCCTTCTGCCATGGAGTAATAGGGGATGAAGGCTCTGTTTGTATGTTGGTCCCTCTGCCTTATGCTTCCCAACCTCTGGAACTGTGAGAGATGAATCTCTGTTCATTATAAATTATATGCTTTCAGATGTTCTCTTATGGAATCACAAACCAGACCAGGCCACCCTCTCCTAAGACAAACTTACCCCCTCTGATTGAATTCAAAATTGTGACAATGAAAAATAACAGTTAATATGACATTTTTGTTCAAGTGAGGTTTTCTTCTATTTTGTTTCCACAAAGTCATGTGCCCATGCATCCTCCTTTCAAAGCATGAGTAAACTTGAGAATTAAGATTACAGGAAGTCATGTTTAAGCCCTAGTGCTTATTACCATTACGCTTTGTAACATGACTTATTTGAGGGAAGCTGTGCACGTTTATATACAAATCACATATAGATAAAATTTGATTATATACAATACATTATACATATACATATACATTCACATACATATCTATCTCTACACACATGTCATAAAAGAATATTTTGAAGTAGACTGAAAAGGAGAGGCTAGGTGTGGAGACATATATGTTTTAATTATGTATTTTTATCATTTATTAAGGAAATTTCTATGTAACTATTCAAATGCAATTAAAAAGTTCTAGACATTTATAATATGAACCTTTTGAGTAGAACTCCTAAGAAAGTGGGCTGGAAGTTCCTGCACAGAGAATGAAGATGTAAAACTTCCTATGTCACAAGTGCAGTTTGCTCAACATTCATAGTAATGGTGAACATCACAAGATGAAAATGCTGTCATCATAGCATTCAAGAATCCATTCAAGACTCTACTTGTAAAATATTATAATGGCTGTATACACACACACATGTGGCATCATGCAGAATTAAAGTGCTAACCATCACAATTTCTGAAAGTACATTAGTGGGCTGCCTTTCAACATGAAAATTCTAAACCTGTATTATTATTGATTCAAAATCTAAATTTAAGCATTTTCCTTGGCTGCTGTTGTACTTTCTAAACACATGTGAGAAACATTTCTAATTTTGCAAAGCTGTATGAAGCCACAGAGAAGCTCTTAGTTTTGAAATAATTTTTACTCCATAAGCATCTAACAGTCTTGATAACCTTGACACTACTTAGAACAGATGCACAAAAAATCAGAAAACTACCATTTTGCTCATTTTCATCTTATTCTGATGCTGTTATTTAATTGAAAGCCTATTTAATGAGTGGAGAAACTTGAATATACCTATTAGCAGACCTGTATTTGTTTTCCCTATCTTAAAGTGTCTTTAATTTAATGAAATGCTCATGGCCCTTGGATAAATGCACCTTGTCATTACATCTAACCTTCTATACAGGATGCTAAGTTTATACTATCAATAGTTATTCTATTGTCAAGTCAATCCAGCAAAAGTTTTTGCTTCAGTTGGAGACATTTGTTAAGAATCTAATATGTCAAAGGCACTTGCTAGCAACAGACATATCTTATATTATTCAATAATAATACATTTATTAGACATTTATTAAATATAAATAAACTTTTATCTTTGCACATACAAGAAACTGCATAATTATTTATGAAAATCTTAATAAAAATTTCTGCATGGGAAAATACATATAAAATATATAAAAATATAAAAAATAGTATTATTAATATTACTTAATAAGTAGTAGTAGCTATCTAATAATAGTTATATAATTATTAAATTAAATGTTTGTGATATCTGCATAAAGCAAGTTTTATCAAGTTTTATTTTAAAAAGTTGTTTTTAAAGACTCCAGATAATTTTGTATTTTAAGCAATAAATTTTTTTAAGTTATGCTATAGATATTAACATTTTAGACACAATAACACTTCATTATATGAACATAATTTTGCCTTTTTTGTGACATTCATTTGGTTGTGTGGCCTGGCCTGGACTTGGACTTTCTCCAAGTTATGCTTATACTTGAAATTAAACAGTCAACAATATTGCCCTCCTCATACACACAGAGCAGCAGGAACTGAAGAAACTTTTTATCTTTGCACATACAAGAAACTGCATAATTATTTATGAAAATCTTAATAAAAATTCCTGCATGGGAAAATACATACAAAATATATAAAAATATAAAAA
The DNA here is from genome assembly GCA_010120015.1 of Rhombomys opimus. Classification (NCBI taxonomy): domain Eukaryota; kingdom Metazoa; phylum Chordata; class Mammalia; order Rodentia; family Muridae; genus Rhombomys; species Rhombomys opimus. Next base: position 837,277 of record REGO01000113.1, on the reverse strand, counting down.
ATATAAAAGTAGGGACCAAATCTAAGAAAGAGGATTGGAAACCCTTGTATGAAGAAGGGTGACAAAAAGCTAAGGTCTTTAGAATGGTTTGAAGGTTTGGGGCATGTACAGTGTGGGTAGGAATGAGGGAAACATAAAACTCAGGAAACATTCCATGCCTCTTGCTCTCTGCCTGTGTTCACTGAGCATGAATAAGACCTGTACAGTGTATAGAATCAACTGTAAATGTTGGCCTCATAATTACTCCTTCCACCATTTAGATATTTAACTATGCAAAAGAGATTCCCCATCTAACATGTTCCAAACTCAGTAACAGTTCCTCTTTAGTGCAATCGGATATTTCAGCTCATATACTGACAGGCTCTTCAGGGACATACTTGCCCCCTGGCCCACAATCAAGACTCTGGGTCAGAGATGATTCATACTCTGAGTTAGTAATCATAGAAAACTCCTTTGTTCCAAGTAGTCGAATCCAACTCAGCTAGCTTTCATGGAGTAGGGTTTCTTACCTTGAACTACCAGAAGTTCAATATAAAAGTGAATCATAAAATTCCCAAATATTACACAGATATAAATATTATTTTGGCTCTAAGTGGTTTGATCACATTTGAAATCCTCATTTTTAAATAGATGTTTGTGTATGTGTGTATATGCAACTATTTTGACACACTTGTAGTAGATAAAATAAGAGTGTTGGGCTACATACTACTATTATTTGCCCTGTAATTATTGTGGCAATATTATTTGACCCACTATGACAAATAATATGACACAGACACCTGTTATATTTTAAAATTGCCTTATTACCTTGGGCAGGGCAGATATTTCACCTATGCTGACTCAGTACCCTCACCACCTATCTCCCGGCCCCCATCCAAAGCCATCCACTTTAGCCATCTTTATCTGGGCTATCTTTAATCCATAATCTTATAAATACTTGCTGTTATTCTTCATCTGGGCCTATCCATGCCATTCTTAGAGTCCTTACTCTTTCTCCACCTAACCCACCAAGGCGTCCGCCTTATTCCTCTCTTCCTGTCTATCTGTTTCCCGTGATTCTCCTGTCTTCAAAAGCCCAGGAACTTTAGCCACACCTACCCCATTCTGCCCTGCCCAGGTATAGGCCGTTTAATTAGCCAATCAGGTAGTTTATACAACAAGGATTGGTGTATCCAAGCAACAGTATACCAAGCATCAGACCAACCCCCAACACATATTCATGTAGAAGAGAGAAAGGAGGAAGGGGGAAAGACAAACATGGTCAAGGCTGGCGCCATCTTGTTTCTGATGTGCGTCACCTTGCTTGTTTTGTAGGCAGTGTTCCTGGATCTATGAATAATCAGTATGAGATTATTTACAGTTTGGGAAGAGAACCTTTAATTGCAGGCAATCTTCTCAACTTCACTGAATCATGTGTTACAAACACTTAAATAGCACAGATAGACCACGCCTTGGAGGCTGTCCTAATTTGTAGAAGTATGGCCTGGAAGGATGAAGAACAGGGTTATGCCTTTGATCTAAAGTTCGTCAGTATTTGAGTCATTGTTATGGACTGATCCCTACAGATTAAACATCCCCTATATAGCTTACAGATTATGTAGTACAGGGTCTACTTCTGGTCTCATCTCTTTGCTCAATGAGCTCTCTCTTAAGTATCTTCAGGAAAAAGATTCTAGACTTACCTTTCATCCTTCACAAAATGCTTGTTTCCATTGGAGCAGTTAGTACTCTTGAACTGTGAAGTAAAACATATGGCCTACATTTCAGGGCCCTCTTGGGGATGCACATTGGTTTATCATCCCTCCTTAAACATGGAGGAAGAATCTGGAAATCAACTACTTCCAGGTACTGTGGCCAGAAGAGCTCAGATTCCCAGACCCAGATACTAGTTTCCCAGATTAGGATCTCTTAAATAAGACTTGAGCATCTATATTTAAATAAGTTCCTCTGGTGGTTTTAAGGCATGATAAATTCTTCAAAGCACAGTACTTTGAGTTGAGTGTTTGGCTTTGGATTCTCATTTAAAAGCTTGTAGTATTCTGATGTGGATGGGAAGCTTGCCTCCAGTGTAGGAGAGAGAAGTTGGGGAAAGAGTGCCCTTTAGGATGCCTTTAGAATATCCGTACTCTTGAAGAAGCCTACAGAAATGTCAAAGACATCGTTCAGTTTTCTGGAAGCCAAATTGGCTTCCAGTTGCTTCTGGAAGTATGTCAAAGACCAAATGGCTTCCTTATTGGGAATTTGGTACATGGCATGGATGCTTGCAGTGCATAATGTATTCTGTGTAATCTGATTCTGCAGAGCCCAATCTTTATTTATAGCAGTAGTGGTTGATGCAGCAGTCTCAGCAGACACAGGAAGATGAAATGCCTACTAACAAACCATTGCTTGTTTTTGTTTGTTGTTGTTGTGTTTTTGTAGGTAGCAGGAGATGAATGGGTTTGAAGAATATTTATATTTTGCTCTGATAATGTCTGTTTTGCACTATGGAAAAATAATCAAATTGCTTAAAGTGATGGTAGGAAGTGATCAAAACTCAAAGGAAGCTCCATTTTCCTAGAAACCTTTTTATTATTTCCTTGAAGGCTTATGTGCCACTAGTCACAGAAGATACTGCTTTGTAGTTTCTCACGATGTCTTTCTTTAACTTTGGATCTAGGTAGTAAACCCTTGAGAAAAAAGGGATATGTTCTTTCGTCTTTCATATTTTTATAAGAGTTCAAAAGATTAGTGTTAATTTTATTTTTAAAATGTTGGGAGACTTCACCAGTGAGGCAATCTAGGTTCAGTTTTGTGTGTGTGAAAATGTGATTACTAGTAAAGTTTCTTGGCGTAAAGTCTATTTAGACTGTGTCTACTTTATTTTGTCTCTGCAAATTTTGCCTATTCTAGTAATTTTAAATAGATGGAATCATGAAGTACTGCTTGTCTGACTAATAACTGACATGTCTTAATGTAAGAACTGTGCATAAGCCAGGCCTGGAAGTGCCTGCTGCTGATGTCAGGGTGGGAAGAAGGAGGCAAAAGACTAAGAACTCAGACTCACTCTCATCTACAGAGCTTGCTAGGGGCCAGTCTGGCTCCTAGTATCAAACATCATTAATTTTTCAAATTATGTATCAAACATATTAATTTTCTATACCATTCCATTAGAAGGTACTTGACATACAAATTTTGTCTTTTCATTTTCTTAGTGTCATTTGAATTACCAAGGTTTATGTATTAATATTGTCACTCATACAATATTATTATGTATTAATAGTATATTAGTACATACATATGTATTAATATTTTTACAATAATATTATGTATTAATTTTGTCATTTATGTATAGTGACATTTATGTATAAATGACAATATTATACATAAATGACAATTTTAATGTATATAAATGAATACATATATGTATACATGTATAATATTTATGTATATGAATTTTTTTCCTTTCATTTGTAACTTCTGCCATTAGTGTCTTGTTTAAAAAGTCTTTGCCTAGTCCAAGGTCACAAAGCTGTTTCTCAGTATGACTTATAGTTTTAGTGTATAATGTACTATGGATTAAGTTTGGATCCTTATGTGAAGGATCTGATTATTTTTCTGTTTTGAGTTTTTGATTCATTGAATTTTGAGGCACACATATGTATAATTTCCTTGGAATCATTTGTTGTAGAAACAATAGTTCCTATAATAAATCATATAAGCACCTCTATCAAAGTCAATTGACTATATATACATCATGATAAATGGGTAGAGATTGGGCCAGTCCTGGTGTCCATCCTTTTCTTAAAACAGTATCATGCTTCCTTGTGGTGTTACCGTAAACTTTGAAACTACATAATTAGCTCTTTTGACACTGTTCGTTTTTAACTATATTTGCTCTCTTAGGTGCTTTGCTTGGCTGACAGTGTTGGGAACAAGTTGACAATTGCTTCAAAAAATAAGATAAATTTTTGAATAAAGACTGCTTTGAATGAATATAAGAAATGAAGAAGAATTACTCTATTAACAGTATTTGAACCTTCACTCCACAAACATAAATGTTTCTTCGTTTGTATTTTTGTGGCAATGGTCTATAGCCTTTTGTATACAAATTTTGTACTTGTTAAATTTATTTCTAAGTGTTTTATTCTTTCATTCCAATTATCAATCTATTGTCTTAGGAACTAACTAGTGTTCTGTGAGAACCGTATTAATATTTTCTAAAGGTGGTAATCTAGTGTGTTGGTTAGATTTTTGTCACATGGACACAAGCGATGGTCACTTGCAAAATGGCAGTATAAGTCAAGAAATTACCGCTTTCAGATTGTACCATGGGCATGTATGTGTAACATTTTCTTGAATAATGATTGATGTGTAAGGACCCAGCCTGCTGTGTGTGTGTGTTACTACCTCTGGGCAGGTGTTGGGGTTATATAAGAAAAGAAAGCTGGGCAAGCCATGGAGAGCATTAATCCTGCCCTGCTCCCATAAGCAGCATTCATCCATAATCTGTTTCATTTCCTGCTTCAGCTTCCTCTTACGATGGACTGTGAGCTGTGAGACAAAATAAAGTCTTTTCTGACCAAGTTGCTTTTGGTTATGATGTTTTGTCCCAACAATAGAAAGTGCACAAGGACACCAAGTGACCTATTTAGATTACCTTTAAGAGGTGCCACCTTTTAAACATACCACCACGACTTCATCATTGTACTGTGAAACTCACTTTCTAGCCCAAGAGTTTTGGGAGGAGTCTTAGGGTTTCATTGCTGTGAAGAGACACCATGACCATGGCAACTCTTATAAAGGAAAACATTTAATTGGGCTGACTTACAGTTTCAGAAGTACAGTCCATTATGACCACTGTGGGAAGAATGGCTGTGTGGAGGTAGACATCGTGGTGGAGGAGTTGAGAGTTCTTCATCATGATCCACAGGAAGGAAGGCGAGGTGGGATTCCACACTGGGCAGACCGTGAACATAGGAGACCTCAAAATCTGCCTGCACAGTGACATACTACCTCCAGCAAGGCTACACCTCTTCATAGTGCCTCTTCCATGGGCCAAGCTTGGAAGCACGTAGGTCTATGGGGGCCATATCTCTTCAGACTATCACAGGAGGACACAGTCAATCACAGCAGTATGTTTTGAATACATCGTTAGGATAGACACAGTCTAGCTTTGGAGGTATTGCCAGAAGCAATGTATCAAATTTACACCTCCAACCCCCATAACATTGTGAGAGTGTAGGGAGTTTATGTCTTAAGTTAGATGTTTGAACCAAGTTGTATTTGTCCACTATTCTATGCCCAGAGGTCTCATTATTGTGTTGAATATGTCATTTTTCTCTGTATCTTAGGTATATTCATAGGGATATGCCTCCCCATAGAACTGTCAACATTTTGTATTCTAATTAGGTGGTAGGATAATGGTGATAATGGTCACTTTTTAACTCATGCTGCATCTCCGTTGTGTAGATATTGTTTGTGTAATGGGGATCAGGAAGACTGTGGTACAGACAGTTCATGGAAGCAGGGATCATTTGTTCTGCTATATTTTTGTCACCCATCCACTAAGTATCCACATGGCTGGTGGCTTTTCCTTCATTTGTACGTGGTTTCCTAACTCGTGATCTGCATCTCTGGGCTTAGCCAAGGCCCAATGGCATGACATTATCTTATACCCTTACTCTGGATTTTCCAGTCACATGGCCACTGCCATGACAATGGAACTATCTTCTAAGGTGCCATGTTTCCTAGCCTGATTTTCAAGTATTTGAGTCTTCATGACATTTGTATCATAGACAGCTTATGGAAAGTAAACTTTAGGTCTTCTTTATCTTGTTGTACCATCCAACCACTGTTACATAGATGTGTCCTAGGTTGTTCGAGGGGCAATCTAAGACATGATCTTTCTGTGTGCTCAGTGGGACATAAGGACATAGCTCTTCTCTAATCCTTTTGTTATCCGTGTCCTAGGTTGTTAGAGGGGTAATCTAAGAGGTGATCTTTCTGTGGTGTTCAATGGGACATAAGGACACAGCTCTCCTCTAATCCTTTTGTTATCCTCACTTCAAAGAGAGGAGATGGAATAATGAGGACGTTCCCCCACCTCTTTTTTTCTTTTGTTCTTAGAAAGAAAGGCTCCCTTTACTCCCTTATACTCTTCTCACACAGAGCTTGTTAGACTGTCACGGGTGGGAGGGAAACTGCATTAACACCAAGAGGAAGGACTCTGGAGGCTAGAGCTTCCTGGTTTTCTTTTCCTTTATGGCCTTTGGTGTACTCATGAGAAAAATGAAGAATTACAGATATTTGTCTGTGAAACATATTAAAGTTTGTTCCCTGCTGTGTTTGCACAAAAAAATTGTGTCTTACTATCTTCTAGGCAACACTATGAGTGATTTACATACATTACTCATTTGATTCTTCATAGAAACATTCTAATAGATAAAATGATTGGCACACAGAAAAGAAAAAGGAAATTAGCTAGAGATTATTTTCCTCATTATGTATGCAATTGGGATTTGATCTTGAGGTCTTGTTCCAGAGAACTCAGGTTTTTCTGAAATACTATAGATTGAAATGCAGTGTTGACTTTATCATTTTTTCGTATTGTTTTCTTGCAGCAATTCAAGGTATTCTTATGCCTTGGATTCTTAGGATATCAAAGGATAATTTGGAGGTGACAATAAGACTATCGAAGGTAATTTTAGTGAGTGTCTTAGTTAGGGTTTCTATGATGATAAAGCACCATGACCCAAAGCATCTTGGGGAGGAAACGCTGCATTAACACTCTATCACTGAGCAACATCAGGACAGGAACTCTAGGCAGTAACCTGGAGGCAGGAACTGGAGCAGAAGCCGTGTGGGTGGGGGGGGAAGGCTGTTTACTGATTTGTTCTCCATGGCTGGCTTAGCTTGCTTTCTTATACAACTTGGGACATCCAGCCCAACCATGGTACCAATCCCTGTGTGTTAGTCCCTCTTCCATAAATCATTAATCAAGAAAATACATTATGGACTTTCCTGTAGGCCATCTAGTAGAAGCATTTTTAAAACAACTTCTTTCCAGATAACTTTAGCTTGTGTCAAGTTGAAAAACAAAACAATGGCAACAGCAACAACAGCAAACCCATTGAAAAATTGCAAGTGCTGAAAGGTTTCAGTTGTTTCCGGATATTCCAAGTGGTGCCTTTTTTTTCCCTTGAGTTCTGGGGGTTGCGCTAAGGACCTTCTGCCAATCAGGCTGGTGATAAACTACACACCTAAACTTCTGAGTTGGTAATTTTGTCATTAGATGGTTGTATTTGGTTCTGTGAATGGGAATGTGTGTGGAGAAACCCTCTAGATTCAACTCTGTTTTTTTATGAAGTCACTCTCACCTTAGTTTCCTTATAGGTCAGTCATTGGTCTGTGTGTTCTCATATATATATAAATGCTTAGGACATCCCAGTCCTATTTCTTTCACTTTATGGCAGTCTTTTTTTTCTAATATACTATTTTTTCTAAAGCAAGGCAACTGTTATGACAATCTACTGGTTTTTATTTTATGACATTCTCATGGTATCTGAGAAGGAGTCATTGTAGTTTGGATTCTTAGAGTCTCAAAGGATGATTTGGAGATCACATAAAGAATATTTCGTAATTTAATTTATTATAAGACAATATCATATTAAATTGATATAGCTTATCCCAAATTAAAATACTAAGGAAAGTAGATAAATACGTACCATCAAAAACCGACCTTACCAACAGGAAAGAGTAGAGCCCTGGCAGAATGTGTGCCTTGACAGGATGACAAAGGGCAGTTTTCTGCATAATTCAGATACTTTCAAAGTCATCAGAACACTTGTGTGAGTTCTATATATTCATAATAGTAGCTTATACATGCTAAGAATTTGTATTTCAACTTAATGTAAGTTCACTTCAAGACATTTATTTTCATCTTCCCAGATATTCCAGAGCTCTCAACTTGACGTGACACTCTGGCATTGTATGCTGACTTAACTTTGTAATTTGTTATCTAGCAGACATTGCAGGTTGTCCCTAATATTAATTCTTCCCTTTGTCTTTAATAGCACTATTGGGATATGGTTATCCAGACACAAATGACACTTTCCAGTTTCATTTGCACTCAGATGTGTCATATGCTTCAACTCTGACCAATGGGAGATGGACACAGAAGGTTAACAACTTCTAGATCTTGATCATTTCTGGGTATGAATATGTGCATGCCCTGGCTGGAGGTGCAAATGCTAGTTTATGCTGTATGATGGACTCATGCCATCTCATTCATTAATTATAACAGGACAATGAGATCAGAGGAGTATGGGTCTTCTGGCAACCTGGGCTTCTTACCTGCCACAGTGATGTGTGAGAGAAAAAACTTCTTTCTGCAGAAGCTACTGAGTTGTTTTTAAGGTTTTCTTTCTGAAGCTAAACCTCTGTCCTAACAATTTAGTTTGAATCATTAGAAATTGATACATTTTGGTGTCAACAGATGCTAAAATATCATCAGTTTCATAGAGTTTAAATTAAATCTGCACATTTATTTATTGAGTTTTTACAACTTACTGTCTGAGACTGTGTTTGGAAGTGGAGCAATTTAAGAATGGTGCAAAAATGACTCAGGGACAGTAGAGAAGCCCTCGGTTCAGAATAGGAGACAAGAAGCAGATGACAAGATACGTAAGAATTGTCTAAGTCATCTATCTGTTCCTCTGTGACAATTTGAATGAGAATGTGTCCCAGAGACTCAGATGTGTGAGTGTTCAGTCCCCAGCTGGAGCTGTTTGGGTGGATTTAGGGGGTGTGGCCTTGCTGGAGAAAGAATGTCACTGAAGTTAGGCTTTGAGGTTTCAAAAGCTTCCCACAATTCCCAGTGTGCTCTGTGCTTCTTGTCTGTAAGTTAAGGTAGGGCTCTCAGCCTGCTGCTCTTGTCATCATGCCTGCCTACTGTGATGCTTCTTCGCCACGATGGTTATGTACTCCTATACTTCTGGAAACATAAGCCCAAAGAAATTCTTCCTTCTATGAGGTGTCTTGGTGGCAATACTTTATTACAGCAATAGAAAAGTAACTAGTACGGATTTTTTTAAAAAAATGGGATACATCCCTTTAGAATGAAGGTAGTTTTATTTGATAGTCGCAGTGTGTCAATGGATGGCATTGGGAGCTGACCTATGGCCTATATTCCCATTGAATTGTTATGTGAATGATCCACCTTATTGGGTGTGATAATTGGAGCTGAAAATGTTGTCAGGGGTCTGTTTAGAGTGACTAAATTCCATAGAAGGGGCAGCTTTGGTAAAAGATAAGCTATAAGCAGTGGCAATTGGGCTGAGAGAAAACTAGGACTATTTACATGCATTTTGGGATATTAGAAGAAGCTTTGGAATGTGAATCTTGACTTTCTGACTTTCTAGCTATGTGGTGATGGTTATAGCTTTCTAAACCCATGACTGTCCTGGAAAACAGAACAGGATGCTTACAGATTGATTGTGAGGTTAGAGTTAGAGCTAATGATTCAAATATTGGCACAGTTTTTTAGTATTTCTACAGAATTAAATGCTAGCTATTTTAATTTTTTTGGATGTCATTCTCAAGGTGATAAATTTATGCTATATTTATATATCTTAAACCTTCCTTTAGAATAGATGGCAAAAGGAAGCTGTAAGTATATTCTGCATGCATCTAGTTGGGCTAATGAGCTGCTCCAGATGTCCTGGGAAATGAGACCACTTGCCAGCGTTGGCAGCAATCTGTGACCTTGCAGACAGGTATGTGGGCCTCTGCCTCAGCCATGAAGAAGCACACCCACAGACCTTCTCAGAATCACTGATTCTCTCTCCTAGGAAGATCCAGATGTAGGGAGACTAAGACAGAAGTATACCACCCTGTCCCATTTTCTTTGGATGCACTGTATATGCCAGCACTCCAGAGAAACAGCTGTTGAGACTGCAGTGAAAGGCTTGGACCTGTGGATGACGCTTATAACATGTCAGCCCTGCCCTGATTTCAAGCTTCAAAGGTCTCTTCGCCATTCTAGTAGCCTTTCCCAGTGATGGTGTTAAATAAAGCAAAAAGCAGTCTTAGCAGAGGATCACTGAGATATTTGAATTCATTGTTTGTTAGTGGGAAGTCACTTAGATTCCTGGAATAAGGGCTCACTTATAAGCTAGAAAAAACACTTAGCTTCAGAGAATATTGGAAATGTTAGGATACAAGGAAAGTCAAGTGTCTCGCGCTGTGACTGTAAGTTATAACAGGTTCTCAGTGCATGGGAGAGGCTGTTTTTCAAGTTACATAATTCTGGCATATTATATTTTTCTTAGACAGGTATTTCACCTGAGTTGCCCTTCTGTTTTCTGTGCCCTTGTATGCACTTATCTTTTTCTTGTTAGTTTCTGGATTTCTTTTATACAGTGTTTATTTTTCTTTTCACTACAATTGAATAGAGGAACTTTTAGGAAATGTTCATGGAATGCTCTATTTTTGATGTGAACTAAAAACACTGAGTTGTTATTGTTAGGAATGGGTTTTTAAAGATTATGAATGTCACCCGCAATCATTATAAAGAGCATATACAGTCTAAAACTGAAGTGTGTGTGTACATATACTTTATACTATGTAATCCTGATTTTCTTAAAATAGATTTTAATTTTTTAATCACTTTACATCCTGTTGTAGCCCCATTCCTCTTCCCCTCTCAGCCCCATCCCATTTCCCCGTCCCCTTTTTCCCCATCCCTTTTCTGAGGAAAAGAGGAGCTCCCTTTCGCATTCACCCCATCTCATCATGTTGCATCAGAACTGAGAGTGTCCTCTTCCTCTGTGCCCTAGCAAGGCAGTCCCTCCAGGGAGAAGTGATCAAAAAAGCTGGCAATTGAGTCCATGTCTGATGCAGTTTCCACTTCGCTTACTAGAGGACCCACATATACCCTAAGCTTCCCATCTACTGCACCTATCTAGGGGGCCTAGGTCCAGTTCCGCATGGTTCTTGGTTTATGCTTCAGTCTCAACAAGTTCCTCTGGGCCCTGGTTATTTGGCTATGTTAGTCCTCTTGAGTAGCTTCTGTTACCTCCTTTTCTTTTTCCTTCCACTTTTCCACAAGACACCCTATGCACCATTCAGTGTTTGGCTATGAGTCTGAGCATCAGTTTTGAAGAACTCTTGGGCAGAGCCTCTCAGAGGACAATTCTGACAGGCTCCTGTCTGCAGGCTTAACAGAGTATCTTTCTTAATGTCAGGAGTTGGCACTCTCGGATAGGGTGGATCTTTAGTTGGGCCAGGCATTGGTTGGGCATTCCTTCAATCTCTGCTCTATCTACATCCCTGCCCATCTGGTAGGTAGGGTAAACTTTGGGTCAAAGTTTTTGTGGGTGGGTTGGTGTTCACTTCCCTGTACTAAGAGACTAGTCTAGCTAGTGGGTGTCCTCTTCAGTCTCTATGGCCTCTGCTACTAGGAGTCTCTGCTCGAATCCCCGTCATGTCCTCCCAGGAGCCTGCCCTGACTTAGGTCTCCAGCTTGTCACAGAAATATCCTCATCCTCAGTTTCTTTTATTTTTCTCTACAGTCCTCCTGTCCTCTCGTCCTTGATCTCCCCAGGTCTTTTCTCCACCCTCTTAATTCTCTGTGTGCCCTCTCCTACCTTGTTCCCTCTCTTCAGCCACTACCTCTGTCTATTTTGTCTCCCTTTCCAAATGAAATTTATGCATCCACCCTTGGATTCTCTACATTCTTTGGGTTTGTGCCTTATAGTATGCTTATCCTGTACTATATGGCTAAAATCCATGAGTACATACCAAGTGTCTTTTTAGGTCTGGGTTACCTCCACTCAGGATGTTCTTTTCTAGTTCCATTCATTTGCCTGCGAATGGAACTAGAATGGTTTCTTTGTTTTTAATAGCTGAGTAGTATTTCATTCTACAAATGTGCCACAGTTCTGTTTTCTTTTCTTTTCTATTCCTTTCTTTCGTTCTTTCTTTCTTTCGTTCTTTCTTTCTTTCTTTCTTTCTTTCTTTCTTTCTTTCTTTCTTTCTTTCTTTCATCCATTCTTCAGTTGAGGGACATCTGGGTTGTTTTCAGGTCTTGGCTATTGTGAACAAAGCTGCTATGAACATAGCTGAAAAAATGTCCTTGTTGTATGGTGGAGCATCTTTTGGGTATATACCCAGGGGTGGTATAACTGGGTCTTGAGGAAGAGCTATTCCCAATTTTCTGAGAAAGTGCCAGATTGATTTCCAAGGTGGCCATACATGTTTACATTCCCGCCAGCAATGCATGAGTGTTCCCCTTTCTCCACATCCTTGCCAGCATGTGCTGTCACTTGAGATTTTGATCTTAGCCATTCTGAGAGGTATGAGATGGAATCTCAGAGTCCTTTTGATTTGCATGATGACTGATTTCACTGATGACTGAGGAAGGTAAGCATTTCTTTAAAGGCTTCTTGGCCATTGAGAATCCTCTATTGAGAACTCTCTGTTTAGTTCTGGGCCCCAATTTTTGATTAGGTTATTTTGTTTACAGGTGTTTGGTTTCTTGACTTCATTATATATTTTAGATATTATCCCTTTGTCAGATGTAGGATTGGTGAAGATCTTTTCCTAGTCTGTAGACTGTTGTTTCATTCTATTGACTGTCCTTTGCCTTACAGAAGCTTTCCAATTTTAAGAGGTCACATTTATTAATGTTGATCTTAGAACACGATTTTTGTTGGTATTCTATTTAGGAAGTTGTCTCCTGGGCCAATGAGTTTGGGGTTTTCCCCCACTTTCTCGAATAGATTTAGTATATCTGGAGTTACATTAAGGCCTTTTATTCACCTGGATTTGAGTGTTGTGCAGAGGGATAAATATGGATCTGTTTGCATTTTTCTACATGTAGACATCCAGTTAGACCAGCACCATTTGTTGAAGATGCTGTCTTTTCCCCATTGTATGGCTTTGGCTTGTTTGTCAGATCTCCAGGTCATCCTTGTACATATAGAGAGTTCAAGGCCAGCCTAGACTACATAAGACCTTCCCTCTAAAATAAAAAAAAAGAAAAAAAAACCCCCACCAATTTTTACAGACTTAAAATATAGAGGGTATGCACAAAGAATTATAGACCCCTGAGAATGGGAGACAGTCTTTTCCAGCAAGAACAAGAAGTGGTATGGGAGGGTTTATAGGTACTGAAGAGAATGGGATATTATGTAATTATATCATAGTTTTAAAAATAAAAGAAGTAATTAAAAAAATACATAGAGGCTGAAGCAGAGTGACCTAGACTATAGTCCTGGTTTCTCATTTATTTGCTGTGCAAGGTTGCACAAGTCACTCGATCTCCCTGAAGTGTTGTTGCTTTGTTTGTTTGTGTGTGTTTGCGCGCACGCATGTGCACAGGGTAAGGACAATTTGATTTTCCACACTATGTACATGTGAAGATTGAAACTGTACCTGTGAGGAACGGTGCTAGACTTGTGTGATGAGTTTGATTTTTCTCTCACTTTAGGCTGCAGGTGCTTGGAATGTCATTGTGAGCACTAAATGATTATTGAATTAAGATCCCAAAATGAGAAGAAATATTAATCAGATTGTCTTTATGTTCTTCTGGGGAAGGAAATGTGATTTGCTATAGCAAACTTATAAAGCTATTTTTATAAATGCGATCAAAAGGAAAGCATTTTGGATGCTATAGATAAGAATGCTGTAGAGATGCTGTTCTTTATCCCATTCTTTATCCATCATGGCAGCTTGCCTCCTCCAGAAGCCCTCTTTCCTACCCAGTCTTTAATCTGTGTTCCTCTTTGGCTCCTTCCATCAGCCTTTTTGCACTGAGTACATTCCTCTTTGTCCTGCACCTCAGCATGACCTTGGTTTAGAGTTCTATTTGAAATAGTAGCCATTAGCCAGAAAGGATCTTTCACCCCGTTTTCTGTCACAGAAAAGTTATGTGTATGTGGTAAATATTCAACAGCTTCAAATGAATCCTGCTGCTTCTTTGTCAGTTTTCAGAAGAATGGGGACTAACTACATTGCCAAGCTGCTTTGACTTTCACTAAGGAAGAGATACTGGAGAAGACAGAGTAGTGCTACTCCTATGGGCAGTGTGAGAAAAGGGGGAGAGAGAGAACTTTGAAGGGAGAGAGAGAACTTTGAAGGGATGTCAATTGCTTGAGTTAATAGAATCTTTCTGCAGAGGAGGTGGAGGGCAGGGTGAGGAATGGTGTTCAAGGATCACTCACTACAGGTTGGATTCCCAGGGTTGAAAGGTCATACACTACAGGTAAGGATTCCCAGGAATGAACCTTAGGAGGCATTTCCTGAGGGAACCAAGTGTCTGTGATGTGAGATCATCTGCTCAGCTCAAATGAGCCAGATTTGGCTGAGCCAGGATTCTTGGGAAGCCTGAGGGCTCAGAGTCCACGCTCAGTAGCTCTGTCCCAGGCGAGGGGAAAGTGCAAACATTGGCTCTTCTGTATCTTACATCCTCCTTTCTTTACTGCACAAATGAGGTCACGAGCCAACTCAGCCCACTGACTCAGGGAGCATCAAGTAGTTACAAGAGGCTCATGGCTGTGAGATTGGAGGCCCCTTCTGCATTTTTATTCTTGTCATAATATCTTCTAAAAGATTTTATTTCTATGTATATACATTTGCTTACATGTATGCCTACACCACATGCGTGCCTGGAGTATGCAGGGGACAGAAGAGGTAGATGGAGACTCTTGAATTCAAGTGACAGATGATCGTGACCCTGTATGTGGCTACAAACTGAGCTTGGGTCCTCTGAAAGTGTAGAAGTTGTTTTCACCAACAACAGGTCTCTCCAGCTCTTTCATAATCTGTGTCATCATCATCATTGGGTAGCAAAACTTTGATTGCCTCTAGATTTGTGAATGTTTTTAGTTTTGTAGGTTTTCTTGTATACATTATTTATTTATCTACTTACTTATTTACATAGTTTTTAGGTGTACTTTCGGGGGACAGTGTAAAATATCTCCCTTTCTATTCCACAAGGTTTTGTGTACCAGTTAATTAGGCCCGATTACACGCCCCAGTGGTGGTCTCTGCTCATAGCCACGTCGAGCCGTCTCTGAAAGATGGCCAGACTTATTTGGACAGTTTTTGAAGCTTTCTGGTGGCCTCCTGGACCAGCAGGTTGTTCTTCAGTGACAGGATCCCAATAGGGGAACAGGACCAAGCAAGCTTATTAAGAATTACAGCACCCTATTTTTGTACAGTTTCCAGCGGAAAAAAAATGGTACAGAATCAGCAGAAACTATCATACAATGGGGCCAAGTTATCGGGAAGCTAATCAAATAATGTTGCACAAAAGAAACACGAGGTATCTCAAGAGCATTACAGGCGGAGTACACTGTGGCCTTGGGACTGATAAACACAACCGCCTGGGGTGGGAAAAGTTGGGTTCTCAGGATCCGAAGTCACATCTCCCCCAAGGCCCTGGCCCCAGGCCATTGCCAGCTTTGCCACGCACATTCCCGGTTGTATAGAAGGAGCTGTGTTTCTTTTCTATCTATCACGTGCTGAGGGAGAGCCTCAGTTAGCCATTCCACCCCTTATTCTGAAAATTCCTTCAACATTTTTGTCAATACAGAAATAATTCTCCAGCTGGGCTACTTTTTCCTGCCAGAGGATCCAAGTGGTTTCTGCTCTGCTCTGTTCCACTGAAGGTCAAATCCTATATCCCTCTTCTTATATTTGCTTACAGAATGAGAGGAGCGCCTGGATACAAATCAGCGGTGTTTGGGAGTGCTCTGTTCTCTGGGGCTAAATAACAGTCTCAGAATTGGGAGGTGTCACATAAATGCCAGGTGGATGGGCAGCGAGAGTTGGTGCTAATGCAATGCCCGACACCAGCAGAAATTTGAGAAGCCTGTGGCATGCTGACTTTCAGGGCCTCTATGGAAGTCTTGCTTTTCTGATGGTTACGGGTCACCCCTGTGCACTGCTTTGGTTTTAGGCCAGTACCAAAGTATATTTGGCCCTTATATATCTGTAACTCATGCCTAACTAACCAGGAATGATTAGGCCGCAGGAAGAAATTATCCTAAATAAGGTTGGGAGAATTTCAAAACGGCTTGCGGCACCCTTCTTCTTTGCTTCGGAATTCTTTTAGTGTGACTTTTATGATGTATTTTCCGTCTTACGTTGTATTGACTTTTTGTTTTGTACTAATTTGGGGATTATAGGAAAGTAGAGTTTTTCAAAGATCAAGAACTTGACATAAAACAGGATCAGATGAATGGGGAGAGGTCCCCCCCTATCAGTGGACTTGGAAAGGGGCACAGTGGTGATGAGGGAGGGAGGGAGGGACTGGGAGGGAATGAGGGTTCGGGGCACGGCTGGGATACAGAATTAATAAAATGTAACTGATAAAAAAATAAAATGTAACTAATAATAAAAAAAATAAAAAATAGAATGCTGAAAAAAAAAGAAAAAAAAAAAAGAACTTGACATGATAGCATTATCTATGAGTAGAGCCAATTCAGGACTCCCTGTATTCTGTTAGCTTCTTTTTATATCCGGCAGCCTTCAGACTTTTAGCTTAGGGTAGCCAGTGATTTTGCTAAGCATCCCTCAACTTGCATGCCTGTGTCTTCATGGTTCTGTGGTTCAGAAGATGATATGGGCAGGACCGTACCCTGCATGCATCCTGTCAAGGACTTGGAGATTGCGGAAGGCAGAATAAGTGCTGCTCAAGATATCTGCATCCTAGATTCTGGGACCTGTCAATCTACCTTACCTGGCCACCATGATGTGGCAGTGTGATTAGGAATCTTCAGGTAGGGTGATGATTTTGGTGTTCTGGCGCTCTCATAATCACAGGAATTCTCATGATGGTGGTGGGAGGCAGGAGTCAAAAAGAGTTGTGGCAGCAGAAGTCAGGTTTGGGGTAAGGCATGACCATGACTGTAGCACCGGCATAGGTGCACACCGTTGAGTTTGGTTTTTAAATGGGAATTGTGGAGTGAACTAAGATTTTCGTTTGTGAGGCAGGCACTGTACTGAATAAGTTGTCTTCCCAGACCGGAAGTTACAGATTCTTATATAAGTAATACTAAGAAGATTATGAAAATATGCCATCCATACTAAGAATAAGAACATATAGACTTAAGTCAATCCTGAGCATCATAAAATATTATATATGAGGAACCATAGCTTTAAGCAAATGATACTATTGGAATTTGTAGAGAGATGTATTGTTCTTTCAGAGAAAACTGACTGCATATTTTAAATTACTTCCCAGCCCAATCTCAATTTAAAAACTCTAGTAGAAGAATGATAAAAATGAGAGGACATACATATTGGATACTTTTGTGCTATCAGATAGCTTCTTTTCCTTTTCTTGAATGAAATACAAGGTACACAATTTAAAAAAATGGTGGGACAGTCCAGGAGTCCATTGTTAGTTTATATTTGAATATTAAACCCAGGAAAATGACAGACTTATTGCAAAAATATTTCTATGACAAAGACAAATGTGAAAATGTCTATAAAGAGTCAATCACAAGAAACAGCACTTAATTGAGAGAAATAATGAATTAAGTCTTTACTTCATATACAAGAATACCTTCCACATAGAACAGATATGCAAATGATATCAGGGCAGGGGGCTTGAGAGCATAGCATTTGCCTCCTCATGTACACATAACCTGTACAGAGCCCTGGGTTCAATCCCAGTACTATACAGACATACGAAATCAGATTAGGTAAGACACAAAAATGAAAAGTGAATGCATTACTAAGTTTATGATATAACTTCAATAATCAGAAAGACAACAAAATAATGATCTAGCCTTTATCACATAGAATCTTTCTATCAAGTTTGTAGAGCTCTGTTGAAAAATAAGCACTGTGCATGTTTTGCCAGCATAGATGACTTATTTCTTCTCTTTTACACCAAAAGGTCCTTAATTGACTACAAAGTCAATGAAATATTTGTGTTGTGGCAGAGAAGTTGACTAATAACAGCTCCTAAATGGCTTATATGTCTCTTAAAAGTATAATTTTTTTACATGGCATGAAAAAGTTCAGATTGATTTGTATTGGAAGAAGTTAATCTAAATTGGAAAGATTTTGTTGCTGTTTTGCTTCATTAAATTATTGAAAAAGGGAGCATAATGCAGCT
>REGO01000113.1:765117-807847 GCA_010120015.1 Rhombomys opimus | reverse complement strand
ATTTTAATATTATTTGATAATTTAATACATAAATGTGATTATTTCGATCATGTTCACTTCCCCTCTCCTCTCCCTACTCCTAGATCCAACCCCTCTACTCCTCCCAACTTCATGTCTTCTCCTTTTTTTTTTTTTTCATAGCCTGCTGCCTAAATAAACATGGGGATGAGGCCATCTACTGGAGTATGGTTGACCTCGTTGGGAGCACATCTCTAAAAAAAAATCTAATAGTAGTGTCCTAATCAACTGTCGGGAGCTCCTCAGATTGGGAGTGGGGTTTATGTAACCCTTCTTTATCTATAGTCAAATGCTACTTGGCTTGGTCTTGTATGGGTCGTACAGAGGCAAGAGCAGCTGTTCTGAGTTCATCAGAAACTTTATCCTGTCGTAGACAGAAGACACTGTTTTGTCCCTGTCCTCCTTAAACTCTGGCTTTCACTGTCTTTTTGTCTCCTCCTCTGTGATGCTCCCTGAGCCTTCAGAGAAGAGGTATAGTGTAGGTGAGTCATTTGTGGGTGAACCTTCCACAAACATTTATTCACTTCATTGGCCAGTTCTGACTTTCTGCAGTAACCACTACCCACTACACCAGCAAGCTTTTTTGAGAGGAACTAAGAGTTGCACGAATATAGTGACATGGAGACACATCAGAGGTCAGTTTGACACTGTGTCCATTCAGGAGCTGTGGGCTCCCTATCCATGAGTTCTTGGTCAGATTTACAATGCGAGGCATGTATTTCCTGTGTGGAGAAGGATTTAAATCCGGTTGAGAGCGATTGGTTAGCCTATCACATTCATACCACTATTGTACCTAAGGGCAGGTCTTGCCAGGCTAATCATGATTGTTACTTCCAGAGTTTACAGCTAGGTGAGACGATTGGTGACCTTTCTCCCCCAGCAGGCTGTATAGCACCTTTCAATACTATGAAAAAGTCAGTACTAGCTTGGTTTCTTTATGTCCTGTGACCTATGTGTGTGTGGTATGTGTGTGTGTGTGTGTGTGTGTGAGAGAGAGAGAGAGAGAGAGAGAGAGAGAGAGAGAGAGAGGAGATAATGGTCCTCTCAGAAGCCATAAGCTACCAAATAAAAACTTCAGTGAAGGTTTGGAACACCTCCCTGAAACTGTTGGTCAAGGGTGTCCTGAAGTCCCTCAAAACAATACAGGAAATTGCCTTTGTTTAGAACTTGATAATTGGATTCCCTGTTGCTGAAAACACTGTATCCTTTAGTCAGCAGACAAGGATTTTTGGCTACATGTTCCATACTGTCTCCTTGGTGCTCAGAGCAGCATGAAGTTCTTCCGTGGGTGGGCAATAAGTGTTTGTTAATGCAGGGATGAAAGCTAATTAAAGCATGCCACCAAGCAGGACTTCAGGTCGCACTCTTCTTTCCAAATCAGAGCTGTAGAGGAAGGCAGCAAATTAACACTTGCTATTTTTCTAAGATGCAGTTAGCTTCTGTGCTAGAACTGAGAGCAGTCACAGGAGTTCAGGTTATTTCATATTTTTCTTTGATTAAATGGAAGACCCGGTAGGAGTGTGGGTCGTTATTTCTTGGTTCTCTGGGTGGAACTTTGCTTAATGAAATAGTGTTTATTATTTGTTAGGGTACACTGGTAAGGCCTCCATATCTTGCTCTTCCCTTTTTCCCTCCTTTCCTTTGAGCCCTCTTCCTCTATTTATTGGGAAGAATGTAAAAGCAAGAAGTGTAAATGGTTTTCTATTAAAACAATAGTTTCTGTTTTTCTAGATTGAAGTCAATTTGTTTTTCTGCTGGCTTGTTTTGTCTTTTGAAAGTCATTGTCTCTATGTAATCCTGGCTGGGCCTGAGCTCTCATCCTCCTCCTTCAGCCCCCCTAACTGCTGGGATTGAATGTGTTGCCAGTACACCTGGCACAAGTTTATTAATATTTTGCTTGTTGAAAAGATAATTTGTGATTTTATTCATTGAGATGCTCTTCATTTGTGTCATTTACTCAATGTATTTGTCTTGTCCATATTATCTGCCAAATAATTTTTAGGATACACATTGAAGCACTAAAGAGTATTTGATGAGTTTCATAAGAACAAGAGATATTTCAGCATAATTAAAAGCAGCAACAAAACATAAGTTTCAACAGTCACTAGGGTCTTAGAATGTGACAAACATTGCTGTCAGCTTGTCGGAGCTCATGCCCTCATTTAATGAGCTGCTGTCACTTCTTTATTGATCAGTGAACTGAAAAACAAAGACTCAGTTCAAGATCACACAGGTAGGATGACACAGCAAGGAAATTAGATTTTAATTGCCGTCATTAGGCTCCCAAGGTCATAATACCCCAATATCATTTGATTCTAGAGTCATTTCAAAGTCATTCCTCATGCTACTCCAAACATGGCCAAACCAGTGTCATGGTAGTCTCCGGGAAGGCAAGATTCTACCTGTGGTGAGAGACTTCAGAGAAAGTCATTATCAAAGGGAGATGGTTGCTTCATAAGGACAAATGTCAGGTCATGAGCAGAGGAATGGAGGAAATCAGTACAGCTGTAGGCTTGTCACTAGTTTGAGAGTTTGTTTTTGACAGTGGCAAGGGAATGCTGAGATTTGGAGAAACTTTTTCAAGTTAAGTGACCCAGGTTTACAGCATGGTGGCCCAGGTTGCTGACCATGCCTGTAGGAAGGAGACCCTGGGTTCCTGAGCAGGTTTAAGGAAGAGGGCATCTCATTTCTCAGCTTTGCGAATTACTCTCTCTTGGCTGAGATAATTTTTACTTGATAATTTTTACTTGCCTTAACTTTAGGAACTGATGAGGTTGGGGTGGAAATCAGAGGAAGTCTAATGACAGAGTCCAAAGCTTCAAAGTTCTGGGCTTAGTCATCTACTAACTATGACTTAACTTGGGAAGGGTCTTGACTTTTTTAAAAAAAATGTTGAAGTATCTGAGCATCAATTTGCAATGCTGATGTGTTAATTTATTAACCTATGCTTACATTTCTTGTCTATTAATCATATCTTACTTACAGATGTAACTTCTCTATGCTTCCATTTTATGAATCTTTGATTTTGATGTCGTTGCTGTTAACGTAGTAGGGTTCCCCTTTACATTATCCAGCTTGTTTCCCAGGGCATCTTAACGGTCTTACATTGTTCCAAAGTCCTTCTTCAGGGCTTGGATTCAGATCACAGGCAACAAGAAGCTTCCAGGACATTTTGTGACTTTCCATATTTACCACAGCAGAATAGTTTGAAGTTTTCTCCAAAATCTCTATGTGTTCTGGTGCCTCTTTCAATATCAACACTGACATTGGCTAAAATTATGTCTTTTTTTGTCTAGCTGAAAGTAGCTCCTTCATTTAAAATTAATAATTAAAAGTTTTATACTGCATACTATGTAGTAGTATGTAAAGAGCCAAGAACCAGATCTATAGTCTTAAAGCTCTGTATTTATTTAAGCAAAACTCATCTCCAAGTTGAGCAGAAACAAGATTATTCTAAGTAAGATCTTCAGAGATGATGACCATACATTATATTGAACATGGATTTGAATGCAGCAGTGGTAATGATGTGAGATGTTGACATGGTGATAATCCGTGAACATCTTATTGTTTAAAAAAGTACTGAGTACTGTGTGTAGCTGTGTAGCAGTCATTTCAAGTCATGTTATTTTAGGAGCTTAGGTATAACCCAGTGCCTAGACAAAGTTAGCAGGTGTGAGATCCTGTGTTCAATGGCCCACATATAAACTATATAAGTACATGTATACATATATTACCTTGAGACAGGATTTGGGAAAAAAAAATGACAGATGAGTAAGAAATGTGGAGGGTCTCAAAGATTTTGAGGGAATTAGGCAGCTGAATCACATCTAACCAAGAGAGGTATTGACCTTATTTATTCCAGAAACTCAGAAATCATTTCACGTGCGTCTTGTATGACTTGAATCTCACTTGCCTTTAATGTTAATGGTTGAACTCTGCTATCAATGCATTTATTCATTGAAATTAGAATTTGAATAATAGACCAAATTATAGTGCTTTCTATTCTAAAGAATGTGTATACTTGTGAATATTCTTATAATTGGGTACGAGATTATTTCTTGTTATTTTAATTGACTATTATGCAGTAAGGGTTTGGGGAGTAGGAGGAATAGCAGAAAATGACATTTTGACTCCCACTGATCAAACTCAACTATTGGATTGTAATTATTAGAGCTACAGTCTCTGCAAAATATCTATTAGTGTTAATGTAGTCAAACATTTAATGAAAGTATCACTTACCTTCAAAGAGAATGAACTTTTTCAAACACTGTTAGGAAGTTGATAATATGCCTTGAGATCATTTAAGACTGTACTTAATCTGCTGCCCTATTGTGTACTTAGCCTATTTAAGGTTAGTTTACCTTTAAGAGATCAATATGACCAAGCTTACCCACCCTGGATTTTTCTATGTAATCAGAATTTACAATCAAAACTAGCTCGTAATAGGTTATATACTGTTCTATGTCTCTGGCACAGAATGGTTTCTGTGTATACATATGTATGTTGTCATGATCATTTGCTGAACCCCCCCAACATGTTGAAAACAACCTTAAGTAAACAAACAGCATGAGACTTGGAAGCAACATGTGGCTATAGCTTGATAACATTTGTTTGAAGTTCTGAGCGCTATTCTTGGTCTGCGATGTGACTTCTCCCCTGGAGAATTCCCTTGAAGGTCTCTATACAGGATTCCTCATTTCTTCACCGTTTCATGCCTTCTGCACTGTTCAATAAATACAGAGCAAAGCCCTTTGCTAGGGAGAGGCACAGACATGGGACGGACACAGGCACCAAGGACAGATAGATTGTAAACGCACGGCAGATAGACAACCAGCAGCCCAATAGCCACAGACTACTGATGGGTGGAAGACATAGGGAAGAGAAGTAGAGACTTCAAGTTTGAGCTTGGTCTTGGTCAAACTAGTCCCACAGGAAGTTTCTGTCTTCATTGCTCGATAAGATACCAACACATGCTGGTGTCCCAATGAAGTTATCTCTAGTGTGTCAACTGTTACGTGTCAGTATCACCAGAATCTTACAGTTGTGGTGGGATGCTGGTTTTCTGGAAAAAAAAATATTTTTTTTTTCATAATTGTTTGGGAGCTCTTCTTGAAGCCATAATAAAAAAAATTCACTCATCTCGATCTCCATGTATGAGAGATGAGAGGTGCTGGAGCACAAAACACAGTCAAGAATATGAGTAGGGCACACTGTAAGCAAAAAAAGTTTGTTTTTTGACGAGTTTGCTTTGATGTGTTGCTTTTAAAATGTCCCTCAGAGTTGGCATTAAAAAAACAGCAACTGTCCCCTTCATTGGCTTAAATGAGTTCACGGATAGAGAAAACACCATGTGATAGTGTGCATACATACACCTGGACATCTTCAACTTTTTATGTATGAAATACATGTTTAAAAGAAGATTCAACATGACGAGAAACCTTATAATTAAAGTCAGGGATAGGAGGAAGACAACTTTGCGGTTCACAGCTTTAAATCTGGGAACCTTGGGTGATTATCCAATTACAGAGACCTTAACATTACAGTATTGTCAGTCCCAGAGGACGAGCCCAGTTGGCTGTCATGGCGGCTGCGAAGGTTTTTCTTTTAGAAAGCTGTTCACACACATGATGTTTGGCTCACCAAAGCTGGATCATCCATGGGGGACTATTTTTGCACTGTGTAAACGTCTGCTTCTTCATTTCAGGCATCTGCTAATTAAATATTTTCTTCTAAGAATTAAGTTCAGAGGACCTCGTTTCGCATTTCGCAGCCTGCAGCAGGTATTTAAGGTTGTAATGCTGTCAGTTCTTTCTCATTTGCAAGCCTTCATTAGTTAACTCTCAAAATCTCTCCAAATCCCCTGTCAGTTGATTTCAGCACAAAGTGTTATTTAAAAAAGTCTTTTCTTACACAGACTTAAACACCACTGATAATTCAGGAGATTTGGGCTGACAGTCTCTACAGTAGTTCTAATTAGATGTCAGGGATGGTCTGTGTTGGCCTGAACAGTCCCAATATCTGGACCTCCTGCCTCACCTGCCTTAAAAATCACTGGCATTCAAAGTTGCCTGGGCCTGCAGTACAGGGCTTGGATTTGAACATACGGACTGGCATGGCTTTAGCTATTTGATCTGTGTGTAAAACCAGAGTTCAGCCAGCTATCATACACCTACTGATCATTCCATTATTCATGGGAATCAGAGTAAGTAGAGTGTGTGTGTATGCTTGTGTATGGTTTTGTGTGTGTGCCTGTGTGTGTCTGTGTCTGTATGTTTATTCTTTAGTCTGCATTACTTGGGACCAAAGCTTGTCAAGAGGCGAATTTGGCTTCTACCCTAAATTCTGCTGAGAAAGTCACTTAATCTTTCTAAGTCTCCCTTTCTTCAATAGACATTTGACAACAAAACACAGGATTATCTTGTTGAAGATTAAAAAGGAGATATGTGAAATGCTTAGCACAGAATATGTGACAGTGGGTCAGCAGAAAATAGTTGCGATGGAAAGCAAGGGCGTTACCTCTAGTCACTGGTGCCATAGAATGTGGACTGTGTGCATCTCTTTCTGTTCCAGGCTAGAGCCTCCTGCTTGCCTTTTGTGTACTGCTTTAGTTTCAGATATCTTCTCTCACCCCTACTTTGTGTTAAAAAAAAAGTGTACATGTAAGAATGAAGATTCGTTCAGGTTGCTCAGAGCTGACTCACTAGCAATTAGCCTGTCCGGATCCTAGTTTGTGTCAAGGAAGAGTTACTATCTAGAGTAACTTTGAAATGGGAGCATATGCTCACGATTTGAGATTTTCTGTGATGGAAGCATCTGAAAAATCCTTGCTGTTTCGTCGTCTGCTCTTAAAACACAAAATTTCAAACACCACTGAGATTCTAATGTGACTCACCTCGGAGAACATCCTTCAAAGTCTGGTGAGGCCAAGTATGGAATTGCATTCCTGTCTTCCAGGCCCCCTGGAAGCTGAGCCATAAAGTTCACAAGGTCAGCCTAGGGTACTCTGTCTCAAAAAGGAATACAAATAGAAAAATAACAACGTTAATGAGAATGAGATGGATCAGTGATGCAAGAATGTTGAAAAGTTAGGAATCTGGAAGTGTGTAGTGAGTGTGAGTGGATGTTCTACTGCTGTTTCTATGTGTGTGAATGCTGGAGAATTCCACATTTAAGCAATTTAGGGATGCTAGCAACCTTTTAAAATATTTATAAATACAAAGCATGGTTTAACTCCTGCATAGCTTCATGAAGCCATCATTTGGGTATTATCTAATGTATCATGTCATTATGATAGCTGATATAATATTTTGTGTAATCCATAATTTATATTATAGGTTATAAAAATGGTAAAAAAATATGAAAGTTACATTCATGGGCGATGAAAGGAAATTGTCTCATTGCAAGAGCATGATGGTTGGGGGAAAAAAATCTCAGTAGAACTGAAACTCACTGCCCTCTGGTTTAAAGATTATGTAAGTTGAATCATCTTGTCACCAAAGCTATGCATACATTTATATTTAATGTTCCCACCAGGAGAAGTAATCAGGGCTGAAACATTACTAAGGTTTAGAAACCCCACAATATACTGCACTTGAATGATGAAAGATGTTTCAAAAATAGGCCTTGCTGCATTTAAATAGCCCATTAGGCAAGAAGATTCCACTGGCACAGCAAACTGCAGGAATATTTAATAGGCTCATGCATTAAAGGCTTAGGCTAACTTTGGGTTTGTGATGTGTAAAATAATTGCACAACCCAGCATAAAGAGCTTTTGCTGCATTGTTTTCCCAAAGATCCATGCATGTGATAAACAGAAGCTGGGATCATGTCATCAGAATCTTCTTCACAGGAGACCTCAACATATGCTGTCACTGCACTTGAATCCTCTCACTTTGCAAGACTTCCTATAAGGGTCCTGCTAGAGTTAACAAAATTGATCAATAACCCCTCCCACTGATGCTGAAAGCTAGAGGTCCTATCTTGTGTTATTCCACCAAGACATAGGGTTTGTGCTTTCTGTGTCCTTGAAGTCAAAGTTTCCTACCTTGGATTGAGGTGGTCCTAGGCACAATTTGCCTATTAATGCTATGTGGAGCATAACTTCACAAACTCTCAGAATCCTCATAATTTAAGAATAAGATTGCTGTCTGCCCATAGAGTTGCTGTAAGGGAAGATGAAACCTGATTATCCATTGAACGGACACCAATATAATAATTACTGTAGATTATTATTTTTGTTGTTATATACCATTGACCTTGAACCTCCAGGATTTGGATGTAGCTTGCTCCCTCTTCAAGTTCGAAACTGCTTTTTTTCTTGGTTGTTGTGAAGAATTCAAAAAAAGGGCACATTGTAATTCACACTTGGAAGGGACTAGAAATCTCAATCTAAAACTTGAAGGGCTTGGAGAAAACAGATCTGGTGGCTATTTGGCCAAAAATGTACAGATGCCCTTGCACGTTGGAGTCAAGCCCGTATCTTTACATAATGGCTGTTTTATTTAGGTAGGCGTCGTGAGAAAACAGCTCCATCTGCTCAGGTTTCTGCTGAAGCAGTGACGGAATCAGGATGTATGCCCAAGGGAGTAGCACACAGGGAAAGTTTCCAGAAAGGCTGAGCGTTGAGTCCCCAGTTCCCTCCTCAGAAACCAGTCTTCCAGACTATCTCAGACTCCCACATTCCCCAGCTCAAGGTTACATGCAGGAATTACCCACCAGAGAAGGAAGAGTGTGTCCTGATGGGAGCTGTAACTTTTTCTGAGTAACTGATTGGGGAGACATTCTCTTAGGGATGGTGTTGTTAAATGGAAGATTCCGGAGAAGATGCTAGGTAGGAGTGAGTCACTAAGGAATGTACAGAGAAACTCCATGACTGTGGCTATCTATAGAATGATTCCATTCTGCTAGAGATCCCAGAGGCAATGATAACTGTGCAGCGCTGTTCATTCCTTATGAAAAGGAACAATCACCTGCTAAAGATGTCTTAATGTCAGGGT
Source organism: Rhombomys opimus (assembly GCA_010120015.1). Taxonomy (NCBI): domain Eukaryota; kingdom Metazoa; phylum Chordata; class Mammalia; order Rodentia; family Muridae; genus Rhombomys; species Rhombomys opimus. Next base: position 798,833 of record REGO01000113.1, on the reverse strand, counting down.
TCCTCAGGGAAGTAGCTTACTTCACGTGTAGAAGGAAATGTGTAAGACAAAATTGAATATCATGTTATTCCCTGAATAAGGAAGCTATCAAAGACTACACAGTTGTCGACTTGAAGGGACTACAGTCCTCTGAGACGCCACAATACCAGCATCAGAAAGACAGTGACTGAAAGGGATTCAAACATACCGATATATACAAACTAGTATCTTCTCAGTGACCTTGTATTTTAAAAATGCAATGCACGTGTGAATAAACTTGTGGCAATCGAGTGTTTTCCACAGGTTAGGGCAGATGGGGATGAAATCCCAAATAGCCAAACATATCAGTAGTCTCAAATCTCCATGTCATTATAGAGCAGGGCTTGGCTTGAGGACATGAGAAGAGGCATAGCGACATGATGTTCTTTAAGAGCAACTCACCTTAAAGAAGACAACCCCACTTTTTGTGTAGCAGGCATTTTTCCTACCTATTCTGCCTCCATGGTGCTCAGTATTGACCCCCGGTGTTTAATTCCTATGCACTGCAGGTTAGTTTAGGGTTCTGAGCATCCCGGGGCAGAAGGGGGCTTTGTTTTGATCTCTCATTGTTCCTAATTGTCTGCTAATGCACCTGGCGCAGTGTAGCACTCAGTAGATGAGAACTGCAGAAGTGCCTGATATGGTAAGAAAGGTTCCTGTGAGATGAATGCAGAAAGTCACAGTACCCCATAAATCCTTCATTGTGTCTCCTGCTTATTGCGAGTGACTGCCTTGCTCTCGTCTTTAGACAGAGATTTGCTTTATAATTCTGGCAGCTCTAGTCCAGACTGACCTTGAACTTGCAGCCGTCCTCCCGCTTCGATCTCCCAGATGCTAGAATTACAGTGTCTTAATAATAGTGTTTACCTTTAGTTGAAAGTGTGTGGCTTATACTCAATTGCTAAAATACTAAAAAAGCTAAAGTCTACCATTTATATAATATCTACCATTTTTTTCTAAGCTTTATGATAGTTTTCTGGAGGATATAACTAATTTGATTTGACTCACAAACCTATGAAATCCCCATTTTGCTTTTTGGGGAATTAATTCTCAGAGATGTTAAAGCCTTGTGAAATTCATTCAGCTAGAAAATGGTCAAGTCCAGGTCAGCCAAACTACAAGGGTGATGGTCTCTTTACTTTTTCAGATACAGAAATGCAATCTTGGGCTTAGTAAATGTTTGGGGTAACAGATCATTTGCAGGATTATCATTCTTGAGAATGGCTTAATAAGTCAGTGGTGATTCTTTTTGCTGAGACATTTTTTTATTACAAGAATTCTCTATTCCCAGCAGCAATAAAGCATGTAATTTTCAATACATTGTTTGTTGCCATGTATAGAGAATCTTTCTAGGCGAGATTTCCCCTTAGACAAAATTCTAGTGAAAATAATAAGAATTTGAATCTGTAGATCTAATCATGCTTGTGCATTGGGTAGTCAGTGCATTTTAAAATCCGGTCTTGTGTAAATGCGATTGTTTCAGAATAGAGCCTGCTTTTGACTCAGGCCTTCATGATGTCTATATATCCCTGGGAGAACATGCTAACTCTTGGGTCTACTGTGGTGTCTAAAGTTCATAGCTGACTAATTGTATAAGAAATGCAAGTGAGTGACTTGGTACTCCAGGCAATGGGCCTGGGAGAAGAATTGTTACGGGAAAGAGCAAGACATCCATTCTCACATTCAGTGCCTTATCAATTTTACACTCTGTCTACCATCTATTATCTATCTATCTATCTTTGTGTCCGTCTGTCTGTCTATCTATCTCCGTCATCCCTCTCTTTCTCATCCCTCCCTATTTATCTACATACCTATCATCTATCTAGCCATCTATCTTTCTGTCTTTCTATTAAGTTTGTCTTACATAGTTTTATTTGGTTTTCAGGTTGGAGTCCATCACCAGAGAAACCAGGGCAGGAATAGAGAGAGGAACTGAAGCAGAGTCCATGGAGGAGTGCTGCTTATTGGCTCTTTTGTATGGCTTGCTCAGCATGCTTTCTTAGACAACCCAGGACCACCTGCTCAGATGTCACACTGCCCATTGTGAGCTGTGCCCCTAACACCAATTACAAATCAAGGGAAAGAGAGAAGAACATGAATTTAGATGGATAGGGAGATGAGAAGAGTTGGAGTAGGAGAAAACATGATCAAAAATATTGTATGAAAAAAAATTTAAAAAAGAGAAATTAAGAAAAAGGTCAAGAAATGAGGAAGAAAAATGGCTCCACAGACTTACCCACAGGCAGTCTGACAGAAGTGTTTTCTTAATAGGTCATCTTCCCAAATGACTCTAACTTGTGACAAGTAGATAGAAAACCAAACACTACAGAGTTTTCAAATATTTTTCTTTTAAGATCCCATTGTATTCTTATAACCAATGAACATCTCAGAGAACTTTGACCAAAATTCATTGTTATCTCCCAGGTTAGATAGTAAAACAAAGACAGTCCACATAGAAGAGTGTGCAGACACATGTGCCAGTAGCTGCGAGTTCTGTGTCATCATGCACTGTGGAATCTCTGGGAAAGTGTGCTGTACAGGCCTCAGAAAAGAGGGTACAGACAGCTTCGAAGCTGTGGAATTATGCAAAGGTCTTATGCAAAGGGTGCCTGGGCCACGCTTTGATAATTGTACATGCTCACAGGTGTGCACAGGAAACAATAGTTTCTGGAGTTGTCTCTTGCTTTTACCTACTTAGTTTTCTACCTGGCCATGGCAACTTGAAGAAGTGCTTGGACACCTTTCCTTTTTTTTCTTCATAATTTGCTTGGTGTGAACATCCAGTCTCAAAATTTAAAATACCATTTACCTGCAGATGCCCCTCCCTCCGAAGTGTATTTCCAGCCTTCACCCCTCCTGAACCCTGGGCCTCTATGGTGAATTGCCCACCTGATTTCTTCCCATGGGTGTTCTTCAGCATTTCTAGCTCAAGGTGTGCGGAGTTCATCTCTTCAACCCTCCACCAGTGCCAGTATATATGCCTTTTTCAAACAGTGGTCAGACAATTTCTCTTGAAAAGGGGACTCGATCTCCAAATCCTTCATCAAGTTTTCATATATACCTTTTCCAAACCAGAGCTTTGAAATGACCCTACGAACTCCAACCTGGCTCGCTCCTTCCTTCACTTATCTTTTTATAAGAAATTTTAAAAATTATCTTTCTGTAGGAGTATGTGTCTGGATATGTGAATGCATGTAGCCACAGAGGTTAGAAGTATCAGATAGACACCCTGAAGCTGGGGTTCTAGGCATTTGTGAGCCATGTGACATGGGTGCCCTAAACCAAACTGTAAAAGCAGCTCGTGCTCTTTACCCCTGAGTCTTCTCTCTAGCCTTCTTGTAGCTTTCCTTCTGACAGGTTCTCATCTGGCCACCTTGCCACCCTGTGGCTCCTCTGGGTATTTGCACTTACATTATCATTCCCCACAAGTGATCACTTCCATTTCTGTGGTGTTCAAAGTTACAAGCCTTAGATCATTATCTTTGCAAATGAAACCATCCCTCAATCCCTTCTTTAAGATCATGGCTTACCCAACACCTCCTCCCACATTTCTCACTTTATATTTTCACAGCCCCTTTTAAACCATCCAATAGAATACTTCACTATTATAAAGAAGATGTTATTTTCTGTCTGGCCTGTAGTCTAGCCATAAATGGACAACTCTTCAAGGCATCTGCTTTTTCCTTCTTTGTCATTCATCTTCTTATTCTATCGTTCCTCAGATTTTTGGGTGTTCCTGGCATAGCCTGAACCCTTAAGTAAACAGTCATCAAATGACTAAATGAATTCAGGTGAATTATTTTAGATCTTTAGATTGAGACTATATTAGACATATGGAAGAAATGTAACAACATTAATTATCAGACACATTCTCTATTCTTTAGGCCACTGGTGGAGGGGGAAAGAACCCACTAACAGACCTGGCCCACCAATCCAGGAAATCATGTCCAGGATTCACTGTGTTTGCTTACCTCAGATGCAATATTAGAGGATATACACTGTGAATGGTAGGATTTCACAGTATTTGTCAGTGTTATGGAAACATAGATGAAGTTAAGAGAAAGTTACTCAGGAAAAGGTCAAGTTTCTGCTTTCCCAGGGCCTGTTGTTGTTGCTGTTGTTATTGTTGCTGTTTGTTGTTTTTACTGTTGTTGCCATTGTTGCTGTTATGTTGTTGTTGTTGTTTTTGCTATTGCTGTTTGTTATTGTTGCTGCTGCTGTTATTGTTGCTGCTGTTATTGTTGCTACTGCTGTTATTGTACACTGGCGTCCTCTAAGGAGGAAGTACAGAATGTAGGATTTCATGGACCTATGGAAATACAGAGCCTTTTAGTCTTGTAATATCTTACTATGGGAATTTGAGAATATGAGCCTTTGCTATTCACATGTGCCAAATATTTTAATCTTTTCTTTCTGGCAGCATACTCTAGAAAGAGAGAGAGAGAGAGAGAGAGAGAGAGAGAGAGAGAGAGAGAGAGAGAAAGGTATAGCAAAGTAGAAAAGCCTTGTAATATTAATCATTTTTTCCAAACTGCGAAGAATGGTGTTTTTGTGCTTCAAGTTGGAGCAATGCTCCACTCAGTCTGGAAATGAATGAGAACAGCAGAAGTCAACTTGGCATTGTGGAGATTTGCAGGAATGAAGATTTTTACATAACTGTTTCTTTGTGAGGGCCTGATCTCACATTGCATCTGTTCTCTCCATCTTTTGTACTTCTCTTTCCCCAGATGTCCTTTTCAAAAAAGATTTGGTAAGAGAGGATCTCAGGAGCTGGTCTAGGAACTGATTTAGTGCTTTGTTGGCGGCAGGTGAAAATCTTTATTAGTTTTGATTATCCCTTTCTCACACCTGGAGCTATCACAACTCACAGCTAACAAGCAGAATTCTTAACCAGTCGCTTTTTCTATTTTAAGACATTTATCCTTTAGTTTCTTATATCTCATGACAATTACCCTTTAAACATTCAGTAATAGTAACAGATTACTACACGGTAGCCATCACAGTACAGCCCAACAAGTGTGGCCATCACCTAGGAGAAGCTAAACTGTGCTTCACGGATCTCATCTCATCCAGCAACAGAGAAATTGTGGAACTAACTGTAATCCACTTGTTTGAATGGTCTCCCATATCTATTTTGAGGTTGAAGAATATCATTCTTTAGGAACAGTGGTGGGAAATAAATCAGAGGGAACAACTGTAAAAGGTCTAGCCATATTTGTTGGGTCAACCTAATACAAAGATATCTTGCTGCAGCCCTAACCTGTGTTTGGTGTGGGTTCTTCTGTCTTCCCACTGCTGTCTGTGCTGAGCTCTGTAAAACATCACAATGGTGAATGAGGCTGGATCGATGGTGGAAACTGATAATAAGAATATGTCTTTTACATTGTTAGGTTTCACTTGTTCCTACTTGATTTAGAGTTACTGTTCTTGGACTGTAGTCCAGGATCACATAAGTGAGCCCAAGATCCTTTCAGAGGCTTTAGGGAGGCAGTGTGATGACACTTGGATGTTATTTGCTCTGCCAGACCCCTACAGTGTGGTTCTTCATTGTCTGCCCATGTGATGTCTTAACAGATTGAACACAGAAGGCAGACATTCCATCTGTCTTCTAAGAAGCCAGGCAGTAAGGATATTTTAAGTGGAAAAGCTGAAAGCCACAAAGTATCATAAAGTATTATTGATGTTGACAAGTAGGTTTTTGAAATTTTAAATAATTTAATAAGCATTTAAGTGCATTCTCACTTAGACTCTAATAATATAAATATTGAACTTACAAGTGCTAAAACTCTTTGGAAATTTGTTTTCACATAAATGGCCCACATATTGCATGAATTATTACTTGGTAAATCTGGCATTTCTACTTGATCATCCTCATATATGCCTTAGTGCCTGGCTTTTAAGAAGAAAAAGGTGGAGGAATAGCTCTTAATTTTTCTCAGCAGCCACTCCAGAAGGCTTTAGTGACTAAAGGCAAGTTTGGCTACACATGTGCTTCCTCTGTCTCTTTGGTGGTTATGTATCTTTCTCTCCTTGAAGGAGTTAAGGACTACTTGAAAGGCATCACTAGGAGGGTGCCAGGCCTCTACAGCTCAGAGCAGTAGTGTCTGCAATTTATCTTCATCCAGCTCTCCCCTTAACTGCCAAACAGTGTAGTGTATATACTGTTACTCATAGCATAGGCCTGTTTCCCTTCATTGTTAAGAACTTGGCATTTGCCAGTCAAGGGCTAAAGGGCCTGTCAAGAGGCTGCACTGGCATTTTCACTTATTGTTCATTCATTCATTCATTCTTCATTCATTTGTTCATTCATTCATTTTCCCTTTCCTTTCTTCTCTTTTTTGCCTCTCCTTCTTTCCCCATCCCTTTTCCCCCTCTCAGTCCCTTTCTCCCATTTGTTCCACACCTACTCACTGTGCTGTGCAGTATATGAACTCTTGTGTTAAGTACGAACTCTCAGGAAAAAAGTTAAAAAAAAAAGTGGTATTCTTGCCATAAGGAAACTTATTATCCCACAATTCTTTATGGTTGAGTTATTTTAATTAATGAAGCATATAAATCAGAAGGTAAATGTGTTACATTGCACTTAGGAGATTATTATTTCCTGTGTGTTCAATTTCTCAACATCTACTCACAGAGAATGATAGAGTACTATGAAATCCTGGGCTTGGCAGGGCCAGAGTTGGGCACAGGGAAGCCCCAGTGAGAGAGAGATGATTTACTTACTATGTATGATGCTTGGAAATCTACAGGCCAAGAGTTATGAAATGCATGTGTGGATTTGTCTTCTTATTTGTTTTTCAGCTATAAAATTAGTTTTGGATAGATATCAGAAGCAGTGGAAGAGAGGAAACAGGATAGGAGTCTACTATAGAGGGTCCTCTGAAAGGATTCACCCAACAGAAGATCAAAGCAGATGCTGAGAATGAGGGCCAAACTTTGGGCAGAGCGCAAGGAGTCTTATGGAGGAAGAGGTGGGATTATAGGGACATGGAGGGGACAGGAGCCTCACAAGGGGACCAACAAAACCAAAAGTTCTGAGCCCAGGGGGTCCTACCTCAACTTCCTGCTCAGATGTGGCCAGCTGGCAACTCAGCCTCCATGTGGATCTCTGAGTGAGGGGACCAGGGGCTGCCTCTATCATGAACTCAGGTGACTGCTCTCTGATCACTCACCCCAAAGATGCAATCTTGCCAGGCCACAGAGGAAGAGGATCCAAGCAGTCCTGATGAGACTTAACAAGCTATGGGCAGGTGGCAATAGTAGAGAACTCCCCCTTTCAGTGGACTAGGGGAAGGTGATGAGGAGAAGAGGGAGGAAGGGTGGGGCTGGCAGTGTTGAGGGAGGGGTCTTCAATTGGGATATATAGTGAATAAATAGTGAAGGAAAAATTTTAAAAAAAAATTAGTTTTGGGTGTGACTTTATTAGCAACATTTTAAAACAATATTATTTTCTAAAATCTTGTGCTGAGAGCAGAAATCCCCACCTATTTAGACTACTAGATATACACTTACAAGTCCCCTCAGTTCTGTAGCATTGACTTGCCATACATGAAAGGAGAATGAGGTGGATGGCTGGACTCGGCACAAGTGTTCTTTGCGGAGTGAAAGTAACCACTAGATTCTCCTTTTTCTCCTCCTCCTTCTTCCTTAAACAGGTTTACTCTGTGTAGCCTTGGCTGTCCTGGACTTGCTTTACTGATCAGACTGGCCTCGAATTCACAGCAATCCACCTGCTTCTGCGTCCCTGAGTGCTGGAATTAAAGGCATGTGCCACCATACCCAGCTAAGGCTTTAGATTCCCAAGGCCCTATTTCTTAAAGTAAACCTGCCAGGTAGATACTATAATCCTATTATAATTATATCTTTGGGATTGAGGAAATGCTAAGAAATGTAGGGCCCAAAGCATACAACAGTCATTGAGATTTGTAAACCTATGCTCAGCACATATTCCTTGTGTTAGACAAGGTAAAGAGTATTGGGTGGTGTCCTGTTTTCTTAGGCTTTGTTTTATAGAATTAAAAAAAGGAAAAGAACAATTCACAAACCTCCACACACTCTTCTTTTGTCTTTAGTACTCTGACTTTATCGACTTGATAAATTAGACAGAGGCAACGGCTGCCTGGCCATTTGATTTGCACTCGAAATGATTTCCTGGAAGGCCTAAGATGATTTGTTCCAGCTATTCTCAGGTGGATAAGTATGAAAGCAGGAAGAAATAACAAAGGCTGAACAGCAAAACATTATAGGGAATATTGCCATAATTCAATATCTGAGGATATTAAATTGAATGTTTGAAGGGCTGTCATGCGAAGAAGGAATTAGTTCTTCTCCGGGGACATGAATTAAAGGAACCAATAAAGAGGTATTACAGAAGTGAGTCACAGAGCTGAGTACTAGGGAGTTTCATTGTTTGGTGGTTATCAGTTTAATGATTTTAGAATCATTACTTCAGAATGTTTGAGTTCTCTGGCATTGGTTGCCCACTTGGGACATCCTACTCTGAAGGTAAGTTTCAGTTCTTAGTTTTGTCCCTCGACACTCCTGTTCTTCTTCTTTTTTTTAATTTCTTTTTTCTTTTTTAATTAATTACACTTTATTCACTTTGTATCCCCCCATAAGACCCTCCCTCCTCCCCTGCCGATCCCACTCTCCCTCCCCCTTCTTCATGCATGCCCCTCCCCAAGTCCACTGATAGGGAGGTCCTCCTGTCCTTCCTTCTGATCATAGTTTATCAGATCTCATCAGGACTGGCTGCATTGTCATCTTCTGTGGCCTGGTAAGGCTGCTCCCCCCTCAGGGGGAGGTGATCAAAGAGCAGGCCAATCAGTTCATGTCAGAGGCAGTCCCTCTTCCCATTACTATATAACTCACTTGGACACTAAATTGCCATGGGCTATATCTGTGCAGAGGTTCGAGGTTATCTCCATGCCTGGTACTTGGTTGGAGTATGAGTCTCGGGAAGAACCCTGTGTTCAAATTTTCTGGTTCTGTTGCTCTCCTTGTAGAGTTCCTGTCCTCTCCAGATCTTACTATTTCCCACTTCTTTCATAAGATTCCATGCACTCTGCCCAACAATTGGCCATAAGTCTCAGCATCTGCTTTGATAGTCTGCAGGGCAGAGCCTTTTAGAGGCCCTCTGTGGCAGGTTTCTAGGTTGTTTCCTGTTTTCTTCTTCTTCTGATGTCCTTCTCTTTGCCTTTCGGGATGGGGAATTGAGCATTTTAGTCAGGGTCCTCTCTCTTGATTAGTTTCTTTAGATGTACAGAGTTTAGTAGGTTTATCCTATATTATATGTCTATATGATTGAGTATATACCGTGTGTGTCTTTCTGCTTCTGGGAGAGCTCACTCAGGATGATCCTTTCCAGGTCCCACCATTTACCTGCAAATTGCATGATTTCCTTATTTTTCATTGCTGAGTAATATTCCATTGTGTAGATGTACCACAATTTCTGTATCCATTCCTCAGTTGAGGGGCATCTGGGCTGTTTCCAGCTTCTGGCTACTACAAATAAAGCTGCTACAAACATGGTTGAACAAATATCCTTATTGTGTACTTGAGCCTCATTTTGGATATATTCCTAGGAGCGGTATGGCTGGATCTTGAGGAAGCGCTATTCCTAGTTGTCTGAGAAAGCGCCAGATTGCTTTCTAGTGTGGTTATACAAGTTTACATTACCACCAGCAGTGGAGGAGGGTTCCCCATTCTCCACAGCCTCTCCAGCATGTGCTGTCACTTGAATTTTTCATCTTGGCCATTCTGATGGGTGTAAGGTGAAATCTCATGGTCTTTTTGATTTGCATTTCCCTAATGGCTAATGATGTTGAACATTTCTTTAAGTATTTCTCTGCCATTCGATATTCCTCTACAGAGAATTCTCTGTTTAGCTCTGTTTCCCATTTATCTCCATTCCTGATCTTAAGCTGTACTATAGAGCAACAGTAATAAAAACTGCATAGTACTGGCATAGAAACAGAATGATGGATCAATGGAACCGAACAGAAGACCCAGAAATAGACCCACAAACTTATGGACACCTGATCTTTGACAAAGATGGCAAAACCATACAATGGAAAAAAGATAGCATCTTCAATGGTGCTGGTCTAACTGGATGTCTACATGTAGAAAAATGCAAATAGATCCATACTTATCACCCTGCACAAAACTAAAATCCAAGTGGATCAAAGACCTCAACATAAAACCAGACACATTAAATCAGTTAGAAGAAAAAGTGGGGAAGACCCTAGAACTCATTGGTACAGGAGAGAACTTCCTAAACAGAACACCAACAGCACAGGCTCTAAGAGCAACAATCAATAAATGGGACCTCATGAAACTGAAAAGCTTCTATAATGCTAGGACACTGTCATCAAAACAAAACGACAGCCTACAGATTGGGAAAGGATCTTCACCAACCCTTTATCTGACAGAGGGCTAATATCCAGTATATATAAAGAACTAAAGAAGCTGAAAAGCAGCAAACCAAGTAATCCACTTAAAAAATGGGCAACAGCGCTAGACACTCCTGTTCTTACACACCACCACCGTCCTATAGGTTCGGAAACCTCAGTAGCCGTCTAGCCTAGATCCTTACAATGGGTGTTAATAGGGAAAGTGACTTTCAAGCGGCTTGATTAGGGAAGGTAACGGAGGCTATAGTGTTAGATGGGAAGGGACCAAGGGAGGCTGTTGATACTGCATCCCTGTGTCATATGTGGGAACCGGCAGATCAGCCACCTTCTCTGTTTGGCTTTCACACAGTAGGACGGCCCTGTTAGAACAGAGTCCAGGTGAGAAGTGGGCCAGACATAGGACAGGCGTGATGAGCAGCACCTGGTTGGTCTTTGAAAACTGTTCTTAAAATCCTGACATTATGTGTTGACATTATGTGTCCACCCTCCCTGTTGCCATCCTATTAAACCTCAACATTTAGTTACACAGATACCCAACGGCTATCTATTTTCTGTTTAAGTCAAACAAGTCAGGCTTTAGAGCTAAGACTAAATATCTCTTACCTCTTCCACCCCAGTGGCCAGTAGAAATTCTACATGGGACTGAAGGCATATTTACAGATAAAGGACGCGAATAGGAAACTGAGATCCTTTACACTGTTCTGTACTGTTAACTATTTTATCGGGATTTCTGCTTGTGTAAGGACAAATGATGCACTTGGAGAACATAGAAAAGACAGAGTAAAGAAGTTCTCCCAGAGTCCCACAGCAGGAAAGGAGCACTGACATCCACTTCTGTGTTCTAGCAGGGTCATGCCATCGCCCTTAGCCCAGCTGCTTTTTAAGTCCTAAGTGGCAAAGATTAAGTGAGTACCAGCTGCAGTGGTGAATCACAGCTTAGCTTCCTTAATCTTGTAATCTGACAAATCTTAGTGAGAGAGGGATGGTGTCGCTGAAATTTTCAGTGTTCCTGTGAGTGTTCATTTGCATTTGAGGGTCCTGGGTTTCAGTGGGGCACAGGGGAGGCTAATTTTGGGGCTGCCATCCAGATAGCACAGGCCCAAAGCCGGTTGTTTGGGATTTTGATTCACCATCTTTGTTTTCTTACTTACTGTATATGTAGAGTGTGATGGGGATATTACAGCTCTGCTTCATTTATGTCATCTGGCACCTAAGAGATGTCAGGAAAAGTAAGATGTGTAAGTAACAAAAGGTCAAATCACTGACTGTGTGAAATCAGATGGTTCAGTAAGGTTCCTAAGCAGTTTGTTTGTGACTCAGGAAAGAACGCTTCAGCCTTTTGCCTTAATTTACCATCAAAATCCAATCAAGCTAAGGTTTGGTGCTGAGTTTGAGCACAAGGAATCTTGTTCTGCCCCTTCATGGCTGTGTGGTTTTGGTTGAGTTTATCCATCTCTGCAAGGCTTCATTTTCTTTTTTATAAAATAGGGATGGCACTGTTGGTTGCTTCTTTAGGATACTTGTGACAACCGGATGAGTTATTGTGTAAGTCACTGTTTAGAACTGTAACTTAAGAGAGTAACTGGTACAAAGCAAATTCTTTATGGCTGTTTACTGTTAGTATTGTTGTACCCTGAAATATTTAGTTTTAAATTTAATGACACCATAAAATATTATAAAGAAATGTAAATTATTATTTAATTTATCAATGAGATTGCAAAATATTATGAAAATATAAACTAGTATTTATTTTATATTCAGAGTGAGAAACTTGCCCTGTATATGTAATGAGTGCAGAAAACCGTAAAGGAGTTACTAATGTGATTACATAAACATTAAAAGCCTGTTTTGCATAAGTCAATAAACCAAATTACAAATATTTATAATATTACAAAATAAATTAAAAACCATAAATAGCTGCAACCTGTCTGACATGTGTGGAGTTATTAGACGTTTAACTCCCTCTGTATAGTAGCAAAGCTCATGCATTGGAATTATGTTGTGTCATTTTATTTTTTTAGACTCTGCCCCAAACGACACAGGCACACTTCTTATGGTAGTGGGTAGGTGTGTGTACATGTGTGAATATTTCTTCCCTGCATATTCCATGAACTATTTAAGTCAGGTTTCAGTGATGCAAACTACAAACCAGCAAATATGGAAACCACCACCCCCCCAAAAAAATGAAAGGCCTCGGTTGAGCTATGGTCCAGCTGTGCTTGAATGTGTATTGTGGCAAGCCAGAGTGATTGCACAATCCAGCAACCAAAGCACCAATTCCTTCTCTATAAGTTGCTAACAAATAGTTTTAGTACTTGAAACAGAAGAAAAATTTCTCTTTAAAGTCTCAAAAAACGGTATAATCTGCTAAACCTAGTGTCATATCCCATAATCCCAACCAATCAGGAGACCAAAGCAGGAGGATTATAAATTCAAGACCAGCCTGGGCGACAGTGCAAGTTCAAGACCAGCTTGGGCAAGTTAGTGAGACCTTGTCTGAAAATAGAAGGTAAAAATGAAGAGAGCTGGAAATGTGGAGCTTCACGGCAGAGCAGTTTCCAGTACATGCAGGGCCTTAGGTTCAGCCCCCAGCACCATCCTCCACCCAATGAGGGAAGAAGAGTTTGCGGTGAGGAACATTCCGATGCCACTTTCTCAATAAGGATAAGCTTGATGCGTTTCATTCTCTCGGTGTGGGCTGTTAGCACCACACCAAGGCCAGCTGCTAGGAAGCAAGTCCTCAGAGTTGCGACAGGTGCTGCGGTGTTCACCCTGTGCCTGCTTATCCTCAGCCTCCATCCCACTTCTTCTCGGCCCTGTATGTTGGATGGGACTCTAGGCTTTGCAGCTTCATAGTCCCAGACTGTGTCAGTTGTCTTCCAGCTGAAATTGGCGAACAGGAGGAACCCATGGAAGGCTGAAGGGTCGGCGGAAGGGAGAAACCAGGGTGCTTTTCCACCTCCTTCAACTTGGGTGGTTGTTTGAGGAGCAATTTCCCATGGACGTCTTTCTTTGGGTACCACGTGACTGGGGTCCCAGCTTCCATTCCATTCAGTCACAGGAGCAGCTTGTTTTCCATGTTTGTGAGTCTTTGGCACAAGGTGAAGCCTCACAACTTCCCATAGCTTCTAGACCTCTCTAAATTTACAGTTTCCACATTATTCAAAATGATTCTGTTTCCTGTCCCTGGTCTACCTGGATTTTGGATGGCAATGTGTTATCTTATAACTTAACAAGAGGAAATGAATGCCTTTAGATGGCAATGCAGGGTCCACTATTTTAAAGCTGCAGTTTCTACTGCATTTGGGGGCATTCTTTCTTCACCAAAAGATTGCTTTGGGATTCACACTGAGCCCTGGCTATGGGCTTGAAGTCTCAGGTTTCTGATTCCCAGCATTCACAAGGGTAATTTCAAGGCAGGCTGCTTGAATGTCCTCTTGTGTTGGGCAGAAGATGTAAATCTGTGCTGTCATGGAGAATTACCATTTAGATTGAAGAAACCTAATTCATTTGTTTCAGTAATTTATTTTCAAGAAACTCGTGACCTGACAAATTTGACATAATTGGAACATTTTGGTTTCCTTGTCCAATGAAAATTGCTTCCATCTCCGAATTAGTAGACAAAGAGCGTATAAATAGTACCTCAAAAGATGTAGCCATGCCACTTCCCAGTTCCTGTCTGTGCCTGAGCAGACCCCCTCACAGAATTTCCTACCGTGATTACTCTGTCCTTCACCAGCGAAGCCTTGAACTCAGTTTTTTTTCTTGTACTTTCTGACTCTAAATCCTTCACAAATATAGTTTTTAAAGTTTTTCATATTTTTTATAAGTTGTACAGGTTTATTAGCAAATGGAACTAATTCTACTCCAGCCACATTTGTCTGTATGTTACAGATTATTTTTTCCTGTACTAATGGAAAGAACTTACTTCAGGTGATTTCATGCTTTATATAATGTGAAATGGCATTTGTATTTCTTCGGTTAGAAATACATAATTACGTGAACATAGTGTGCACGATACAGATAGATACAAGTACATATAAAGCACTAACATGGAAATATTAGCTAACACTGTTCATTCCTGAAGAGCATGCAGCTATAAATAACTGCCTGTGTATAAATGACAAGGTATTGATTCATGCCATACTTTCTAGTTCACTGGTTTTAAGAACCCAGTTTTGAAAGCATGATGGTGAGAACACTCATCCACTTTGGTCTTTAGATTGTTATTAGATTATTATCTTGGAAAATTTTATTTTCTAATGTTAATATTTATGCAGATTATACTTTTTTCTCATTTATTTTTTTCACTTTACATCCTTGTAGTCCCTTCTCTTGTCTCCTCCCAGTAAAACTCTCTCCCTCCTCCCTCCCCTTCCCCTTTTCTGAGGAAAACTGGAGCTCCCTTTCCCATCCACACCAGCTCATCAAGTTGCATCAGGACTGAGCCTGTCCTGTTCCCCTGTGGCCTGTCAAGGCAGTCTTGCCAGGGGAAAGTGATAAAAAAAAAACTAGCAAGTGAATCCCTGTCCTATGCAGTCTCCACTTCCCTTACTAGAGAACCCACATAAAGCCTAAGCTGCCCATCTGCTACATCCTTGTAGGACCTAGGTCCAGTTCATGCATAGTCCTTAGTTGATGCTTAAGTCTCAGCAAATCCCTCTGGGCCCTGATTATTTGGCTTTTTTTTTTCTTTCTTGTGGAGCTCCTGTTAGTTTCGGGTCCTTTTATCTTTCCTTCTATTATTTCCTAAGACTCCCTACATATCGCATCAACCAATGATTGGCTGTAAGTCTAAGCATCTGTTTTGAGGCACTGCTGGGTAGAGCCTCTTAGATGAAAACTTTGACAGGCTTCTTCTGCAGGTTTAGATGATTAGCAGAGTTTAACAGAGTATCTTTCATAGTGTCAAGGGTTGGCACTCTCAGATAGGCTGGGTCTTTGGTTGGGCCAGGCATTGTTTGAGCATTTCCTCAATCTCTGCTCTATCTATCCCTGCACATCTCATAAGCAGGGTAAAATTTGGGTCAAAGTTTTTGTGGGTGGGTCGGTGTTCCCACCCTTTACTAGAAGACTAGTCTAGTTTGAGGGTATCCTCTTCAGTCTCTACGGTTTCAAGCACATTATACTTGAAGCCAAAATAGATAAAGCTTCGGTTTTAAAATAACATTAACGGTTTAAAGATGTCTCTCTAAGTAGACTGGAGAGATGGCCCAGTGGTTAAGAGCACTTATCGCTCTTGCAGAGTTTAAGTTCAGTTCCCAGCACTCAGATAATGTTTCTTATGTCATCTTCTGGCCTCTTTGACACAAGTGCTTCACACAAATTCATAAAAGCACACACATACAAAAAAAAAAAAACTATCGAAAAGAAATAGCAATACACCAACTAGCTAAGTGCTTAGACTTTTCAGATCTGGATTTGAGGCTCCTTGTGGCTCTGCTGTGCAACCCTGAGAGAGCCTAAGTAGAAGTTTTTTATAACTTCATGACAACATCTTTAGTATCTATTGTCTAGAGCTTTGTTTTCAGCCTGGCAACCCCCAGCTCAGTGTGTCTGCAGAATACATGAAATATGGTTAGTTGACCTGATATGTGCTGTGAATAGAACACTGGGATTGGAAAACTGAGTATCTTAAAGAATGTAAATGTTTCATTAATCATTCCTATGTTAACCATTAAATGATATTTTAGAGATATATCATTACCACTTTTAAACCAATTTAATGTACCTACCAAGAAATTTAAAATGACATATCCTACTCACCTTTTTATTGAGCAGTAATAGTTCAGATAGTAAAATGAGATAGTATTGTAAATCATAGAGCATATTACCAGGCAAGCACAAGAAGTTTCATTTCCCCCACTGTTTACAGCATTGCTGTTGGTAGGAGGTTAGAACAGTTGCTGTGATGGTAAACTCACAAGTCTGGTGAAGACTCCAAGCACAGGAGGGAAGTAGGAGAGAGAGAGAGAATGGACTCTAGAATATGCAGAAGGACACACAGAGGTATGTGGAGGCCAGGAGGGTGAATCAAAGACCAAGGCATTTTTGTCTAGGCAGCCTCCAGCCTTGGTCCACTAACATCCAAGTTAAGGTGACGGTGAAAACACAAGACTCCATTTCTTTCTTTATGAAACACTCCAATTATTGTCAATTTCAGACAACAGTCTAGTACAATGTACACAATAAATACATTCTGGCAGCTCGGTTAGTGTCACTTATCTGAGAACCACTGTTGCTGTGTGAGAAAGTGCCCTTGGAGAGTATGAAGGCTTATGAATAGCAATGCATCGTTATAATAATTTTATTCTTTGTATATTTTTAAAAGCTACTGAACTCCAAGAAGGTGGGCAGCATTTTAGTTTGTCTCACTGTGCTCTCCCCAACAGTATCAGAGTGCTTTGTTTTGTTTTAATTTTTAAATGTAGTAAATACACATTTTTATCTTCTGCCACAAAAGCCAATGAGACCCAGAATCAGAAAAAATAAGGAAGCAAGCAAATAGGCTTCAGAGCTTAGCTGAGCTTCAACAACAGCAACACTCACAAAACAGGCAGATAGAGCAAATGGGGAAATGTGGAAAGAAATCTTCATTAAACACGTTTTCTATGAAGGGAGATGGATCACTGTTCATACTAATATGCTCATGTGAAGTAGGTGACTCAGATGTCTTGATGTATGACTTTAAAATGCAAAGTGGTAATTTCATAAATGTTGCTTTGATTTTTTTTTGTTTCTTTGTTTTGGGCCGATTAGCATTTCGTCTTGTAAACAAAATCTTTCTCTCCTTCTCATTTTGAAATAAATTGATAAAGATGGGAAAGGAAAACAGATAGTGGATTGCTGAAAAGAAAATATATTGTAGGAAAGAAAGAACTCCAAACTCTTGGCTCTAAGCCTCCTTTGGTCCAATCCCAACCCCACTACAGGCAAAATTGTGTCTCTATACTTTATTTGCTGAAGCTCCAGTCCCTAGTGCCTTAGGCTTTTTCTCAAGATCTGTTACAGAGGTGGGGAGTCAAATCATGTCTACTAGGATGTGGGTATAAAGAATAAAATGAGAAAAGAGAACCCTGGAGGGGAAAATGTGCTAAGAAAGATGAAGATGACAAAGAGAAAGAGAGTTACAGGGAGAGAGTGGGAAGATAAAATGTGGATAGGATCAGGAGCATCAGAGAGAAGGGTGAGAAAGATAATCAACAAAACCAAATTTTATTTGAAAACATTGCAACAAAACTTAATATTATATATTCTAGTAAAAGGTATTTAAAGAGAAAACAAATATGGCCACAAAGGCATATACATATACCTTTTAATTATGGCACCCAGAGAAGTCAGTGACCTAGTAAGGGTTCTTGTGAGGAATTTCAAGAGGAGGAGGTAGAAACTGGGTGGTATGAAGGGGAATATGGTAATAATGGAACTGAATATTTAAATGGGATGGGGGATGAGAGGACAAGGTAGAGGCAGACATATGGGAAGGGAAAATTCACTCAAAATCTTTGAAATGTCATATGGAGACCTACTGCTGTAGATTCCTAAAATATGCACATAGGCAAATACATATAGAAAATAAGTTTAAATGAAACTCCCCATACCAGGGGTATGGCAAGGGACAAAAATGCCTTCCCTAGATACCATAGGCTATCCAATAAAATGCCAAGGATGTTTAGCTCTTTCAGAGCTGTTCATCAGTGATGTCTTGATGATCAGGTACTATTACTAAAGACATCACATATTTGAATCACAAAACATGAAGAAAACAAGCTGGAACTGACTTGGAAGCTGCAGGCCTGCATGATACCAGGGGAGAAAAAAAAAATAAGAGTATTACTCAGAGGCAAATTCCACTAGTTACAATAAAACTAGCCTGGTTAGATTTGCCCACAGCTGCATTAGTGGTGCAAATGTTATGGGTCAACCAACCATTTTCTAATCTGAGTTAAATCCAACTCCACGAGATGGAACCCACACTTGGTACTGCTAACTGGATCAAAAATCAGGACCTCTTAAATAAAGTCATAGGCTTTGAGGAGAAACTTTAATTTTTATTCTGCTAAATGGACATGGTAACAGACTGCCCCTAAGTTTTTATCTTTATATGCCTACATTACTCTGTCTCTTAACCATCATCAGAGAAGCTTCTTTTTATAGTAGATGGCAATTAATGAAGAGATGCTCAACAGAGCGAGATTCAGATAATAAGACTGTGTAGTGCTCAGGTCTAAATAGAGCATCTATACCATATTCTCTCTCCTCTAAGGCTCAGGATTCATCTCAGAAGAGGTGGCAGGAGATTGTAAGAGCTAGAACTAGTGAATCTTTGCAATGAAACAGTATTTTCTGGACATGATAGCACCATTTGCACACATGAGATATTAGTGATCGTAGTTACTTATCTAACAGTTGTCCAAGATCAATCTGGCCAAAATCATGGCTTCAGTGGCAGAGGACTTCATGAAGTTCCACGCCTTCCCTAAATAGCCTGGGTAAAAGAGGAGTACTGTGGAACAGAGAATCAGTTTTCCTCAGGGATACAACCCCTAAGAAGCTATCCATGTTCCAATGCCCATGCACACTCTGGCAGCATTAAGAAGATTTAGTGAACTTACACAATGTAGAAGAGTACATGAAGTTGGGAAGGAAAAGTCATGGGAGAGGAGAGGAGAAGCATTGCAGGGGAAGGAAAGAAGATTGTATTTTATCAAAACACACTCAACCCATGTATGGAATTCTCAAACCATAGAAAAAGAAGGATAGTTTTTAAATGAGAAAACAAATATGGCCACTAAGGGGGGCCCTTACCAGTTCTCAAGAAGACATTTAGGACCTGGAAAAGAATATACATAAACAAAGACCATGTGAACAGGCAACAAGAAGGGGCTGTCTACAAGGCAATGAGAGAGGACCCTGAGGAGAAAAGCTGACAGTGCCTCAACCTGGACTTTAACCAGCAAGCCTGATAGAAAATTTCAGCTCTTTCAGCCAGGTTGAAGTACTTGAATGTGACCACCCTAACAGTATAATGCTCCTGTTTCTCAGGTTAAAGAGCACAGCCCACGAACTAAAGGCTAAATGGATTGAAGCCCCCTCCCAACTCTCAAATAACCAGTCTTCATTCAAAAGGAGTGACTTGGCATGCAGGCAACATAGTAGAGTGTTGGAAAGGAGACAGCTCCCATGGAGACAGCGGCTCAGTGTCAGTTTCCATTAGGTAACCCACTGAGCAGAGTATCCAAGTTTCCATTCCCCTAGTGTCCAAAAGGAACTGCCAGCTTTGTGCTGTTCTTGCTTCTTCATGCTGGCACTGACCTATGGACGGTCCCTCCTCATTTTCAGCCCTAAGGCCCTGGCAGTTCTACATACTCCATGCCTTTCTCACCTGGGCTCTATTATCGGCAGCCTTTCGAGTCCACGTGACTTTACATTAGCCCCTCTAAGGCTTTGCGGCTGCTCTTCCGTCATAGCTTTGCTCCTCACATGCTATCAACTGGACTTCCCTTACTCCAAAACTCTTAAATGCGAAATGTTGTTATTTCAAACATTTTTGAACTAATATGATACTAGAAGTAGAAAAGCCTATACTTTGTGTACAAAACTGTTAAAATATTATGCAAATAATCTTTGTGCTACGTGCATCAGTTATGGATGAAATATAAGTAAATTTTATTATCAGATTTGGACATTATCCTCAAGATGCCATACTGCGCCTATGCAAATATTTCGCAATGGAAAAAGCAATTGAAATCAAGGTATTTCTGCTGCCATGGGTATTGGATAAGGGCTACAGAAGCTATCCATCCAAGTGTTAGGCCACAGTCTATATGGTTACCTTGAGAAATTATAGGAATGATATCTCTTAACCCCAGTGGAGCCCCGCAGATGTAAACAGTAGAGTAGTTCAAAGAGGTCAAAGTGAAGGCCTAGGAAACTTTTGAACTCTGCTTAATGCTCCTGATTTCACACTTGCTTAATAACTTGAGGAGATATTTTGCCTCCATTGCATACTGACTTTTAAATGCTGGGAATTTATTACAATACACAAAGCTGCCACAAAATTGTTATGAAGAATATTCCTGGAGAATTATTTTATTATTGCAAAATATTGGCAACAAGGGAGTGGTCACATTATCTGGTTATGGTGGGCAAGCAAGAACAATGGCATTAACCTGTATTGTTTCGAATTTCTGAGAGCCTCTCAGACCAATATATAGAAGTATTAAATTTTTTTCATATAATAACCTAATTAAAAATATGTATGTCATTCAAATAGTGTTTGAGAATAAATGAAATAAATGAATGAAAAAGTATTGATTTAGAAAGATATTCCCCCTACACAGTGATTGGTTGATTCTTTTAGAATATTTATGTGTGTTTCTGGTAAACCATGCATCCTAATCATTCTTTCACTATTACTTATCCACTCATTTATTCACTCATTCTTCCATTCATCATTTTATTTTTAATGAACAGTTGTGTAGTGCTAGATCTAAAAAGCCTTTCTTAAATTTCTTCTTCAGAAAACATACTCAGGGGCTGGAAAGATTAAAGGCTAGGCTCACAACCAAAAATATGAGAAAACTTATTAAAATTTAGATAGATTAAGCATATTTAAAATTAGATAGATAAATATAATGCCTTCAACAGCTGGTTCCCCACATGGGTGCGAGTGTAACTTAATGTACATCTACTGAATTAATGGTTCTGCTTAGTTAGGAAAGGTTGGGTTAGATGGATCTGAAACTAATGCATCTAAGTTCTGTTTCTGTCTAAACTTTCTCCCTTACAGGCTAGGAAGGCATGCTTCATTACACAGCTGGCATCTTAGTTCATTCTTTTGGCTGCAGCATTCTTGTAATGGGACATGATACATGACAGAAGGTACTCCTATTTTTCTCCAAGCCACTTTCCTCTTCTCCCTCTCTTATCATCACCCCTATATTGTTTCAGCAGTTTAGACTGGGGCTTAATGCTGCCTCACTCTTGAGGAGTGCTTACCTGTTGCCTTGCATCTGCTAGCTTCACAGTGTTAGAGAGCAGTAGGTCCTTCTCCCTGCCTTGCTAGTAGATGATACAGTATGTGCATGAACTCGAAGTTCCATCTTGATGCTATCTACATTATTAGGACATCACCCCAACTTAATCTCTGCTTTAAAGTTAATTGTTTTAATTAGGAAAGGACTCCACAGAGCAATTAGCACAAGCTCTCTCATCAAGCAGTTGACTGGCACAGCCTGACGATCCATAATAACCTTCTCTTTGAAAGGAGGTCTTGGTAAGAATTGAAAATGTTCCCACATTCTCCTGATTAAGAGGATTAAGCAGGGAAGTTGCTCATTTTTGCCTAGAGAGATTGCTCCGTGCCTATTTTTATGATTTATTTCGCATATCTATTCTACATCTGCCTTTCTGCACATGAGATGACTCTTTTCCTATCTCAACATCCACCTACCTCATTTGCCTCTCTTATGTTCTACTGGCTTCTCAGCATAAGGCTTACTTCTCTGGGGGAACCTTCTGCCTTAGCTTGAACAGATAAAAGAAGATTCTATAGAATGTGTGTATTAACCTGCAAATATTTATTTCTCGTAAATACAGAGCAAGGCCCTGGTAGATTCCAGTTCTGGTGTAGAGCCTTTTCCTGGTTTTCAGGTGATGGTCTCCGTTCTGTGTTCTTACATGACATAGGGGAAAGCTCTGCTGTGTCTTTCCTATAGGGAGCTAATCCTGTTGTTGAGTTTCTACCAGGAGGACTGAATCTAAACCTAATTTTCTCTCCCCACCTCCTAATGTCACAAGACAGAAGATTAGGTTTCAACTTGGAATTTTGGAGAGACATAAATATCTGGTGTTTGGTGCCTCCCTTCATTGGAGTCAGAAAGGATTATACTCTTTCTTTTTATGACCCACATGCCAGTCACAGAACTTTGTGGGTTTGTCTTTCTATTTCTCTAAGCACGATTAGTTAAAAAAAAATAAAAAAGATCTCAATTTCTCTCTTTTTAATCCCTGCCACTTGCCACTTCTTTCCAATACTGGGCATTGAACCTACAGCAAGATGGATGCTATGCAGGTCTTCCACCTCTGACATATATCCCTAGCTCCTTTTACTGCTTTACTTTGAAACAGGAAATCACTAAGTTGTGTAGGTTAGGCTTGAACTCACAGTACAGACAGGCATGCCTTAAATCTGTAATCTGCCTCCCTAGCCACAAGAATAGCCTCAATTTCAGGCCTCTGCTTCCAGGCTTGGCAGAGTCTTATAAAGAGCATATGCAAAAGAGATGTGGGGCTTGGATTGATGTGGACACAGCCACATCACTGTCCTGATAGCCTCACAAGGCTGTCAGAGCATGCCCTCCCAAATTCTGTGTCAGTTAGCTTGTGGTATAAAGAACTAAATAGCAAACATTTTCACTTCTCAATTCCACAGCTCAAGTGAGGGATTCTTGGTGTCTGAGGTGCTTCTTCTGGGCATGGCTGCTGTAGGATGGCCACCCTGACATGACCGCTGTTTGATTTGTTATCAGCTGGAGCAGTAGACTGACTTTGCTGCAATTGCCTCATCACACAGCAGATTACCTTACATTTGGCCAGACTGGGGCTACAGGGTTGAACTCTCGAGCTAAAGAAAACATACTTTCGAATAGAGGCCTTTTCAAATCTTATTTTTTCCTGTCATTTTCTACCTGTTCCAAATGCAGCAAACCACGGGGCCACAGTTCAAACTGAAAGGATGTAGAAATAGTCTACACTCTTCCATGGAAGGAACTTGACAGTCTCATGGTCACATAACAAAGCAGTGTGAATACTGGACAGGAAACATTTTTGTAGACATTTTTATTTTGTAATCACAAGATTTTGGCTAGTAGAATTCTAGGTGAAACAAAGTTGTCTTTGATTTATTGTGTTGTCTTTGTACTTTAAACAGACTTACAGTAACTTAGGCAGGACTGTTATATATTTAGCCAGCATTCTCTGTTCCAGGTGCCACAGCTGTTCCACTGGTCATGGGAGTCCTTGCCCTGGTTAATTTAATAAGTTCAACATTACGGAGCAGGAATCTGCTAAGAGCATAGATATGGGTTTCTAAAAATAGGCCTAATTCTGATTTACCAACATGTATAAGCTTTTCTTTGCTTTCTCACCTGTGAACTGGGTATGATGGTACTCACCTTCTTGGTGTGTCTTAAGTGAAACAAAGCATAGTTTAAACTTTAGTAAGTAGTACAGTTGTTAAAATGGGAGATCCTTGTTTATTAACGAGGCACTGTGAACCTCCAGTGAGTTTCTATATGACACAGCCCAGGACCTTACTGTGTGTATGAGCCTATTGTCAGAGAAGGCTGACTGAGCACATTGCCTGGATTCCTGGATCACGATTTCATTGGGGACAGAGCGCATCTGAGAGCAAAAAGCTGGCTTGCTTTCAGAACATTCTGTAGAAGCCAGTATCTTGTTCTCTAACCTAACAATTAGATTTACATACTTGTCCTTCATCAATATTCATCTCATGTAAATGAGTGGCAAGGCAGGCAGGTGCTGTTGTTGCTCATCACAATCGAGACAGGAACTGGGGAATGTGGTGGTGTATGTAACTGTGATTAGCAGTAGGATGGATGCCTACTGGATCTGCCCACAGGCTGAACGAAAAAATGCTGGCTGCTTGCCAAGTTCGATTATTGTGCCCACAGACATCCAAGAAGCAAAACACATGGATTATATATTTAACAACACAAACCCAGAAGGGCATGTCCTTTGTGACTTTAGTTCTTTGTTCAATACACTTTCCTTAAATGCTGAATTCCTGTATTTCTGCCCAATTCCTTAGGTTAAAGGAAGGGAAGAACACAAAGCAGCTGTTGAGTACAGCAGCAGCAAAAACATGCTTACTTTCTGCCTTCCAGATGCTCCTTGGCTGGGGCATCCGCCTCACTGTACCTGTGGAACATCACAGGCTCACCACCAAGCAGGCACCAGCACCTTTGAAAACACAGTTTCTTTCAAGACGTGAAAATGGTTATGTAACTGATTGTTTTGTCTGTTAGCCTACAAACCCCCATTTAAGAAAGATTCTTCATGCTTTCTTCAGCCACCCTCTTACCTTTTAACCACCCTTTCCTTTCCTTACTGCTTTTCTCTGTCTGTCGCCCAGCGGGTTAAAAACAACATTAGTTTAAGTGTTTTCAGTGGTCATTCACATTCAGTCTGAGGAGAGTTTGGTTTCAGAAAGAACTCATTTGGTACAGAAAACTCCAGTCCTCTGAACAAGCCAACAAACTTAAAATCAGATCCCTCTGTGCAGAATGAAACTGTCAAAGGTCAGCTTCTCTCATTAGAGAACCAGTCAACCATTTCTGCCAGATGTACCCCACCTGTATTTATCATGCCTGGACCATATACGGGTGCCATATGGCAGCCCCACACCCTCACCTGTCATCATTCCCAACCTGAGCTGCGCACTATGGAAACCTCCCCAGGCCAGGGCCATCTGTTGTGGACTCATGCTGGATACACTTTCTCTGTGCATCTCACAGATGCACTCTTTACCCCATTGATGAGGTTAACAGTGAGGGTGCTGAAAATTCCCAAGGAACTCTGTGCAGTTTATTCTAAACAGTATAGAGATCTTTCTATCTTTTCCTTTCATTTAATTTTTCTTTATACCACTAAATAGTACTTGAAGTTATTTTTATTTTATCTCACAGTATATACATTCCACAAGGAAAAGACTCCTGTAATGTGCACAGCTATGTCCCAGGATCTTAAAGGAGCATTCAAGTCCAGCTACAGTAATGCCCATCACAACTCTGTTTCTTTGTAGAATTGCAGCTGAGTTGGGCGGTTGCGGCATAAATGAATATGCCATGCGTGTTTGTGCATCTTGATTCGGCCCATCATTCTCTCTCTTTCGTGCTCTGACCACAGCTATCTGAGTTTCCCCATCCTTTTTGTGTCCCACCCCTTTACAGGGCTTTCTTATACTGTCACATCTCAAGGAATATTCATTGTTTGGGTACGCCCTCCCTAATCCGTATCTCCTTCCCATCTCAATTGCTGTGCTGCTGTGATCTACATTCTGGATATAGAAGTCCTCTGAGCTAATGCCTCTATCTCTTGTCTCTGTCTTTTATTTCTTTATTCAGTAAATGTGTGAGCACTGATTGTTTCAAATTTCTAAAAGACTGAAGACACAGCAAGTGAGGAAACCACACATCAACAGTATTGTATTGACAAGTGAAACTGATTATGAAGGGAAAGCATAGAAGGAAATAGAGAATGAAGAGATGTAGGATTTCCTTTAGGTGAAGGAAAAGTACCTTGTCCTTTTTCATCGTCTGTTTCCGGGCCATTCCGAGGCTTTTACGTAAAGGGTCAGACTCATTCCCTGCATAAATCCTTCTTCAACTTCTTGCCAAGGCAGAGTGAGGTACTCCATGGGATGATGCCCTATTTCTGGTGTGAACCCATCAGTCAGAGATGGTCTTTACACTTGCTACGTTTTGGGATCCCCGTCCAAGCCGTGCACTCCCGAGAGCAGGAGTGGTTTGTATTCATCTGTAATTGTTCTTCTGTCTTGTGGGTTCCGGTACCCAGCAGGAATGTACCAACAACAGAAGTCAAGGAAGGAAAGGCTATGGGAAGCTCATGTCTGTGTTTCTGTTAGTGTTTACAACAGGGAAGCCAAGCCA
Organism: Rhombomys opimus; assembly: GCA_010120015.1. NCBI lineage: Eukaryota > Metazoa > Chordata > Mammalia > Rodentia > Muridae > Rhombomys > Rhombomys opimus. The sequence goes on along the minus strand of REGO01000113.1, from coordinate 772,708 downwards.
TGCCAGCAATTATGGCAAATGTTTTATTATAGATCAGGTATATTTTTAAAGGTTAAGTTTTGTCTAATAATGTTTTGTGTAATTCCCAAAGCATATGTACATTTTATTTTATTTTTTTAAATATTAGTTACAGCTTACTTACTTTGTATCCCAGCTGTAGCCCCCTCCCCCATTCTGTCCCAATTCCACTCTCATCTCCTCCCTGCCCCTCTCTAAGTCCACTGATAGGGGAGGTCCTCTTCCCCTTCCATCTGACCCTAGCTCTAATTTCTTTTATTTTATTTTTATTTTTATTTTTTATTTTTTAGGAGTCTACCACAGAGGGCCTCTGAAAGACTCTACCTAGCAGTGTATCAAAGCAGATACTAAGACTCATAACCAAACCTTCAGCAGAGTACAGGGAGCCATATGAAAGAAGGGGGAGTTTGTATGACATGGAGAGGATAGGAGCTCCACAGGGACCAAATATATCTGGGCACAGGGCTCTTTTCTGAGACTGATACTCCACCAAGGACCATGTATGGAGATAACCTACAACCTCTGCTTGGATGTAGCCAATGGTAACTCAGTAACCAATTGGTTTTTCCCTAGTAAGGGGAACAGGTTCTATTTCTGACAGGAACTCAATGGCAGGCTCTTTGACCTCCCCACCCCCCAAGGGAGGAGCAGTTCTGCTAGGCCACAGAGGAGGACTTTGCAGCCAGTCCTGAAGATACCTGATAAAACAGGGTCAGATGAAAGGGGAGGAGGTCCTCCCCAATCAGTGGACTTGGAAAGGGGCAGGAAGGAGATGAGGGAGGAAGGGAGGGTGGGGTTGGGAGGGAATGAGGGAGCGGGATACAGCTGGGATACAGAGTTAATAAAATGCATATGTACATTTTAGAGCATTTGGAAAATTCTGAATTTATGAGAACAATGGAGAATCCTGTAATTTGATCCCTGTTGTTTATAACCACTGATGATATATTTCCTTCACAGGCTTCAATCCAAAGATTGATCTATCAATCTATCTGTCTGTCTCTCTCTTTCTCTTTCTATGTATTATGTACCTATGTATCATTTAGTTAACTACCTATCAACCATCTGGCTATTTATTATCCATCCATCCATCTATCTATCTATCTATCTATCTATCTATCTATCTATCTATCTATCTATCTCATCATCCATCTATCCTACTTCCTATTATCTTTCACTTATTTTAAAATTCTGTATAACTTCCTTACGTTTATAACTTTTCTACACATTGCTCTACAGTGAATGCCTCCCTCTGCTTTAAAAGATTACTAGTGTGTGTTTGCTAAGTCCAGGACCCGAGGCACCATCACTCAGTGCTGCATAAAATGAACCATTTAGCTTGAGGCCCGCCTGTTGCCCACACAGATGGTAGGGCTGTGCAGTTGCTCTACACACAGTGAAGCCAGGCTGTGTTTTCTACTTCCAGGAATGCCTTTCATTCTCTTTCCCCAGGAGCAAGGTCAAAGAGGCAGTTTTTCTTGTGTTTGCCTTCTGGGAACAGATACTGCTTTCATTCACCATGACTCTGAGGCTGTAATCTTCTAGAGTGCCAGCCTTAGGTTAGCATGGGGAGAAGAGGACGCAGGTTCTGGTATGCTCCTCAGCCTGGATTAGCCAGTTTTATCACTGGTCAGGTCTATCAAGGCAGCTTTCCAAACAGTGAAAGCTGTCCTCCAGGTAGAGCTTCCTAGATCATTCTCATTGGCTCGTAATTCCCAGCTTTCTTGACAGCTTAGTAATATATTGAAAATAATGCTAATTAACCTTTTTACTGAAAAATTTGGGTGGAGGTGGTTTTTTGATTTCCCTCTTACCATGAGTTAAATAGAAATGTCAGCATTCCCTGCTTGAGAATATTTAATTTGTCTCTAGGGTTTTATTATCATTGATAAATTAAAATAAGCATTTTGTAAAGCTGCCTTTGATTAATTTCTGCATATATTTATACAAAGAAAACTGCTATAACAATGAATGTAGACATTTTTAAACATTTTGAGAGACATGTCCAAATGTTAACCCAGAATGACTGAATCAAATTCTGAACTCACATCAATGTCCATTTATTTGTTTTTAAGTTCTATACGTAGTGACTGAGAATTCTCCTGAGACTTGTACATGGAGACACAGGAAAGCCTGAGATGCTTTTGGAGCCACTGCAGTCTCAGGTTTACTCTGTTATTTCCTGAATCCAGAAGGCCATCAGAAGTCATTGTGACACAGTCTGAGGCCCGCTTGCGGTGCAGGAAAACGCTTGGTGTGTTGCTTGTGTATATCCTTCTCTGAGGAAGCCAGTCCCAGCAAGGCAGGTGAAAGTCAAAGGATAGGTAAAGGATTGTGATGCACCAAAAAAGGGCCTAGGCTAGGCCTGGAGGTTACTAATGTCTCCAGAACATTATAGAAACAGTCCTTTCAGAGGCAGAGCTTAGCGGTGCTTGAAGAATGCAAGCTTTCTGATTGCAATCGCACTATGATGCTCAGCACTCTCAGTAACTGTGGTGGGGCTTTTGAATACTGTTCCAGTCTGTGGAGTTGGAGGAAGAGTCTCTGAGCATGTGGCTTGGGATCCTCCCAAAGTGTCTTTCTCTACACATCACCAGGCTCATATTTAAATCAGCTCAAGTTTGAGAACCTTATAGAAACCAAAGGCTGAAAGCACAAAGGACCTTGTCAGCTCTGGCAGAAAAATCAGGAGGACAATTTGAAGGGCTTTAATCTGAGCTGATGTCTGCTGCCCTTCCTGGGTGACAAACTTATTTTTCAACTGGAGCTCCAGAACTTGTAGCCAATTAAATATGCATTTACACTGCCCGTATGTATTCGAATGGCTTGCTTGAACCCCTCTTCAACCATCTCTGAAAAAACATATTCTTCAAATATATAAAATTGTTTGCATGCATGCTTTAAAGCTGCAAATAAGTGCTCCACATTAAGTGTGGGTCACAGTGAGGCACAGAAATAGGGGCTGAGATGGTACATTATTTCATGAGAGCAAAGGCAGAGTCTCCAAGCAGTTGTGAAGGGCTGGGGATGCTTGAGTTGTTCAGTTCCTGCCTATCTCTGCTGGCCCACCAGAAGCCAAAGCCAGGTCTCAGGAGGAATAGCTACACTGGATAAGTCCCCAGAACAAAGTGACAGGAAGGAAGAGATTGGAGCCTAGTAGAAAGTTAGATCATTTTCCTTCCAAGGTTTCAATATGCCTATTCGGCCATTGATTTTATTGGATTGTTCAGTTGTCACTTTCATGGTAAGAGAACAATGAAAGAGGTAAGAAACCTCAGTTATCCTGGGCAAAACTTGGTTCTGGAGCATCTCCAAAGTTATCCTTACCTTATCTGAATCTGATTTATTCTGAATCATTCACATACAAAGTTAGTGATGTGGATGTATGTATCACAGTTATTTCACCTTCTAGTGGAAGGAATTATAATATAGGGATTTTAACATAAGGCTTGGGAGAAGGTGAAATTTGGGACCCTGTGTGAGATATGGGTTGGCGAACAGATTAGAATAGCATACTCACTGTGCCTCTATGACTTGCCAAAGCAAGACATCCAGTTATTAGCTCATCTTTCTGAGAGGTGACACACTTGACCTCTGGACGTTGTTCAAGCTGGCCATTTTAATTAAGACAGTGACTACCTGGGAATATGTTTTTGCCCATGTCTGACAAATGGGAGCTAACCGCAGGCTCATCAGATCAATGATCAATGTATACTTGCTGTGCCTGATGCTGCCTGTTGATCCTGGTGGCAGCCCTCTTGGAAGTTCTGCTTGAAAATTACAAGGCTGTTCTGAGTCCAGACTGGGTCTGTGATGCAGTAAGTCCCCCAGGTACATTTGCTAGTGATCAATCTTCCAAGATGCTCTAAAATAAACCAGAACAATGCATTCTACGTCTCACTTTTGAAGCTTTAAACTATGTTTACATGTTAAGACAGCATGAAGTCACACAGTGGCATAAGTGAGATTCATGCTGAACTTCATATTTTGTCTTTCTAACTAGCTATGTAAGCCTGTGGTTTGGCCCTTAGTATTAGGAAAAAGTTCATCCAGGCTATATTCATAAACAACTCATACTGCATTTTCAGGTATGCACACACGGCTCCGTAAGTATGCGGCTATTTTACTTTTCTTCCTTCATGTGTCTGTTTCTCTGATAGTTGATTTGGATTTCCAAACTGACATGATGACCATGGAAACAATCTCTGGACATGTCTGAGACGGATTTTCTAGATGAGGTTAACTGAGGTAGGGGGATGCAGTCTAAATGTGAACAACAGCTTTGCATGAGGTGGAAACCCTCCATTTAATAAAAGGAGAAAAGGCAGGAGCAGCAATGTCCATCTCTCTGCTTTCTGACTGAAGGTGCAATATGGTCAGCCACTTTACTTGCCACCGTGATTTCCCTACCATGATGGATTGTACCCTTGAGCCATGAGCCAAAGTACACCATTTCTTCCCTATGTTGATTTCATCAGGTACTTTCTCTTCCCGATGAGAAAATTTAACATCTCATAAGGTGCCTATTCATCATGTGTAGTCATGTACCTTCCAACTTCTCTCCTTCGTTCTCTACCCACTATCCACTCTACCCTCCCATCCCCAGGACCGCTTGGAGTTTATATCCATGAGCAGAATGTAGAGAGATTCCAGACTCTGGACATCTATCTCTGGATGATACTTCTGCCATTCATTTCCACAAAGAGAGATTTCTACAAGATGAAACTGTCCTCTGCTAATTCTGGACATCTTCCAAATGTAATACAACATCTTTCTTGTCTATTTTATGGAAATTCCATCTTTATTAGAGTCATAATAAAAAATGAAGAAGGGACAAAAAAAAGAAGTAAGCGATGTGATGGAAATCCTACATAGGTCAGAAGGAGCAATGATCACTCAATATTTGCAGTCTCCCTGAACAGAACAAACACAGTACCTTTTACACAGATAAGATTTGAACGGGTATTTGGTTGTTTTCTGTTCCTTGGGTTTCTGATGAAGAAGCAGTGATTGGTGCTATCTTATTGGCGCTATATCCCTCCTGTTAGCTATTGGAAGAAAGCCCATGTCTTATTTGTGTAAAAATGTCTTCATTTGAGATGCAGATTCTCTCTAATTCACAGCTATGGCCACCCAATGCTACAATCCCCTGCTTACACTCTGAGTTGCTTTAAACATTCTTTCTGAAATCTAAAACCAGATGCAGCTCATCTGGCTTCAATTTTTATTTCCACATGAAGGAACACAGTCAGTCCTCAAGGGATTTGAGCAAGCCAGAGATTATTTATCACTTTGAGTCATGACAAGGAAAAACTTCATGGATGATGCTGTTTCATTTATGTGATGCCACTAAACCTGAATTTTGAGGCTAATTCATATATTCTGAACCAAATTTTAACTAACAGAATGATTCCCCTTCCTCTAGAGAGGTTTGCAGAAACATCTTTTTCTAAAAATCTAAATGTAATGCTCTCATTAAGATGCAAATTGAACTACAACAAAACAGAGCTGAGTCAACCATCCAGAACACTGAACCATTTGGGAGTTGTCAGCCTTCTGCTTTAAGAGAATGGGGAAACACTAAACAGAGATTATGTGTTTTTTTAAGTAGCCAATATTCAGGGTGCATTGTAAGACATTACAATTTCAAGACCACCAATTCCTGAACTCTTTCTGCCTCTGTATAAAGTTTTCAGAACAATGACTTCCATTCTTTGATTTACTTAAGGCCCCATATGACATCCAGTTTGTACTCAAGAGCAGACATCCCGAACTTCATGCACAGGCAGTTTGCCTATAGAGTCTTAGTTAAATTGTAAATTCTACTTATGGTGTAGAGAACTAGATTCTTCCTTGGCAGAGTGGCAGATGCTACTGGTTTGTGTGAGTGGCATTAGGAGAGGAAAGACAAAAGGGATGAAAGGACTTGCCAAATAATGAGGGCAGTAAGACATTCATCAAGATGAGACTAGTTCATTCATGGAAAGGCTGTGGCTTACTTTCTTTTCCTACTGATGTGATAAAATGTCCTGCTGAAAGCAACCTAAAGAGAAAAAGTTGGTTCTGGCTCACAGGTCAAGGATATTGTCAATCAAGGTGGAGAAGCCAAGGTTGCAGCTGACCTCATATCCCAGCCACAATCAGGAACAAAAGAGGAGTGAAGGTATGCTACTGCTCAGCCCTCTTTCGGCATTCAGGCTAAGATCCCAGCCAGCCAGAGGAACCACTCCAGCTATGATGGCTCTTCCCCCACCAGTGAATTTAATCAAGATCATGCCCACAGGCACACCCAATTTCCCAAGTGACTCTGGGTCTTGTCAGGTTGTCAGTTACAGGAACGAGACGTCAATATTCTGAATTTTCTGACTAATTACATGTTAGTTATTGTGAGCTATGGTTTTAACTGAAATGCAAGAATTAGAAGAAAAAAGACCAGTTCTTTAAAAAGCAAGTTTATCTAACTTCTACACAGCAGACAAAGAAGTCTTCCTTTCTACTTCATTCCATGAGGCGTGGAGTGAGCGTATCTGGTACTGTGAGCCACCATCTTGGGAGAATACAGTCTGAGCAGTGTTGTTCCAGAAATATGGTCAAAGCCCTTAAGTTATTCCTTTTGATTTCTATTGTCCATTCTCTGTTCTTAGCAAAAACCTTTGTATGCGCCTTGACTTCCCCATGAACATGGAGAAGAACAACTGAAGTTTGTTCTTTGGTGTGATTTGCTCTGTTTGGAACTTACAAAGTGTTAGAGTCAAGGGTTCTGAATGAGATCATGTAGCGGGAAGCCACCTGTAGCTCTCTTTTTTTAAACATCTATTTTACATAGCATGTTTAGGCCTCTGCCTCCCTTTTACCAACCTGTCAAACTTAAGTGAGAGAGAGAGAAGGTTAGTGGGGGGAGGTCACCCAGATCCCTTTACTTCTCCTGGCTAGTTAGGGTCAAGGGGTTCTTGAGAGCTATACCAATCTCCATCCACCACAGACACAGTAGCAGTCTCCTCCACACCGCTGCACCCCGAAGTGTTTCTTTCCTTCTGTCTGCTCCAAACCACCATACCGGCTCTGGTCTCTGGTCTCTCCAAACTGCTACAAGCCAACACTGAATGCCACACCCACATGAGCCCTTTCTTGACCTTATATTTATAATATCAGAGTCCTAGACCATGGCCCTCTCCATGCAGCATGTGGAAGACCATTACTAGCCAGCAATAATCATGCCCCACAAATGACAATTAACAGGTGTGGACCTGCTATAGCCTTACTAAAATCCCACACTTGGGATTAAAACAAAAGCATATTTACATAGCATACAATGAAACCAAAACATCCCTTACAAGATCACTTTTCTAATGGGACAGAAGTCATCAATCACCATTATGGTTTCTATTCTGTAAACTTGACTTCCAAAGGCATGGGAATAAGAGGGAGCATCTTTCTTTATTCTGTTTCTTTTTCAAAAATAGCTTTGGATAGACTGTATTTGCTTTAACCTTTCCATTACATATTTTAGAGTTAACTTATTAATTTCTTTACAGTCACCTGGCAGGAACTTTTTTTTTTTTTTTTTTTTTTT
>REGO01000113.1:751606-762350 GCA_010120015.1 Rhombomys opimus | reverse complement strand
AGTTGTCTGAGAAAGCACCAGATTGATTTTCAGAGTGGTTGTACAAGTTTACATTCCCACCAGCAGTGGAGGAGGGTTCCCCTTTCTCCACAACCTCTCCAGTATGTGTTGTCTCTTGAGTTATTGATCTTGGCCTTTCTGATGGGTGTAAGGTGAAGTCTCAGGGTCGTTTTGATTTGCATTTCCCTGATGGCTAATGAGGTTGAGCATTTCTTTAAGTGTTTCTCTACCATTCAATATTCCTCTATTGAGAATTCTCTGTTTAGCTCTGTACTCCATAAAAAAATGTAGATTATTTTCTTTAAAGGAAGCTAATGTGAATGGGGAAAATAACTTTATAAGCTATCTGAAGTTCCTGAGTTCAGTAAAGCTCTGCAATTGATCTTTTAGGGAGAGAAGAATTTATGAGGTATATAGATAAGAGAAATTGTGCACTGTAGGATAGAAGTCTTGTAAGATGTCCATCATGCTCGACAAGCTGTTTTACCACAGGATTCCATGCAGACTCCATGCTTATGTTGAACGGAACATCAAGAAAGGCTTATGAATTATGTCAGGCAGTACACAATTAATTATGTTCATACTTTATAAGTGAGGCAATGGCTGATGGAGCTATGGAGATGGTAATTAGTGAATCATATGACTCTAAGGCAATGTACTGACCGGGCCTTGGCCATCTCCCCAGTAGATAATGTTCAAATAATATATGTACTTTTTTGGTGAAGATAGAAAATGTGAAGAGAAGGCGCTACCTTATATTTCAACAAAAATAATTTAATTGTATAGTTCTCCCATTGACATTTAGAGTCTGACAAAAAAGGAAGCGTGAGTCACCAGGTTGGGAAGTTTATCTAGTCCTTACCCTCATCCATCGTATAGATTTCTCTAAGGTGTCCCAGGGGTCAATTCTTCCACATTTGTTTAAGCATACATAGCTCTGGTCACTGGAATCAAGCCAGGCACGAACATGTCCTAGCCATCCCCACATGGCTTTCCCTTTGGACGCCTTGGCAGTCTGCATCATTTGCCCTTATCAAGTTCTCCACTTCAGCATCCCAAGACTGGTGCTGCCGCTTGGGGGTCAGACATCACCATAGCTGAACCTCACCTCGATCTTTTCCTTTAATTAACAGAAGCCATTTCCATGGTAAAAGGAACATTGCGACTGCGATTTTTTTTTTTTTTACTTCTTTCTTCAAATACCAAGTTTTTTTTTTAAGGCTGCCAAGTTACTGCTTTATTTCTAATTTAAAATATTAAGCAGAACTGTTATTCCCCAGTCACAGCTGCAGTCAGTAGTTATTTTGCCTTCCACTTTGGGAACATAAAACTTGATTAGAATTTTGCCCATAGTGTAAATGGAGAAAGTATGAAAATCAGAGTTCTAAATCCTCAGGTAATGTGCTTGGCCATTTTACGCAGGGGTAATTTCCCTAAGAAAGAAGAGAAGAACCATGCCATCGCAACTCAGTCTCAGGAGATCACTGCTGGAGAGGACACAAGAGGGCTTCCCACGAAGCACTCAGACTTGTCATACATATTCTTGCCTCTCCATTTGACTTTTATTTGATTTTTTAGAAGTGGAATGGATCTAGTGAGCCTGGAAGAATGAGCACAGCCATGGATGAATGATGCATAATCTCACTGCAGGAAAGTACATGTTGAACTTGGCTTTTGTGGTTTGTCTTTGAAAAACAAAAAGAAAGGTTAAAATTAAAATTCTGTTGTTTTCAAGCAGTAACGTGTCATTGTGGATGAAATTAAAGTCTTTACCCAAATGCTCTCATATAACCCAGGACCAACAGCCCAAGGATAATATTATCCACAATGAGCTGGGCCCATCCATGTGAATCACTAATTACAAAAACTTCTAACAGTTGCTGGAGGCCAATCTTATGGACACATTTTCTCAATTAAAATTCTGTCTTCCCAGATATGTCTAGGTTTGTGTCAAAGTTGTCAGAAACAAACAGGACAGACAGTGACTCAAATTATATGATGAAAATCGCTTATTAATATCTGTATTTTTTTTCTTGATTGTCTTAGTGACACTAGCACTGTGAAGGTTGTAGAGAATATGGGAAACATGGGATATTAAGGAAACTCGTCCTTTGGAAGATAAGCCAAGTGTAACATGGAAGTGAAATCCAATGGACCCACACGTTCAGAGCAACAGTGTAGATTATCAGTAAGGCGAGAGCTCTCCCTTCCATAAGAATCTACTCCTACAGTGACTAGCCTTGAGGCTTCTCACCATTCAGTTCTCCTCACCGGAAAACTTGGTAGCATATTCCATAAGCTTGCCATAAGAATTAAATGAATCAACCCATTTTAAGTTTTTAGAAAAGAACCCGAAACACAGGATAGCTCAATCAAATGGTTAGGTATTACAGAAATAACCAGAAGCCCATAACTGCCCTTCTGTTACTATGGTAAATGGGAAGAAGTAAATGGTGATAATCCCACTTGAACTGGGAAAGCTTCATGGAGGACTGAGGAAGGTTTATGATTACGTGATAGTAGAATCTTGTAGGTTGAATGTGGTAGAAAATGTCAGTGTAGGAATGAAGTGTCGATTAAAGAAACTTTAGTGATGTAAAAATACAGCTCAATCTTAAATTACAGACGGCACATGTCCCCATCCCTAATACAGAAGCTACTTTCAATTGATATAACTGCCTGCAAATAAAAATTTAGCTGTCTTCAAGGGAGTCTCACTGGGGGAAAAAACTACTCAAGGGTAGGCTGAATGCCCAGTGTTAGACAGCCACAGCATCTTTTGGTTCCTTGTCTCAAATGTTGTGTTAGGGCTTTTAAAAACTATCTTTTCTTGTTTTTATTACATAAATATTACATATACTATATAATTACATAATATATAAATATATTGTTATATATTAGTTAATATATATCATTATATTTATGATATATGCAATTTATGTATATTAGAGATTACACTTTTTTATTTTTATGAGATTCTTGCGTGAACAAATGAGTTCTCTGCTTATATAGCCATTTCTTGTGCCTTTTCTTGGTCTCGTTTCCTTCTGTGTGTCTGTGTCTATTCGAATGTGTTAGTTATTTTACTTTATTGTTTTATTTTATCATTATCCCTTGGAAGCCTGTTTTCTAGTGAGAGACAGAAATGGGATGGATCTGGATGGTAGGTGCAGAGCAGAGGAACTGGGCGGAATAGGAGAAACTGTAATCAGGATATATTATATGAGAAAAATCCATTTTCAATAAAAGGAAAAAATGCAGATGGCACATTTGTTTCTGCTCTCGCCCAAATTGTAATTTTAATGACTGTCCTAAGGTCACATGTAGATTGAACAGGTCCCAATGTTGTGATAAGTCAGGATTTCTGAGGCATTGCAACATGACAGCTGGTAGAATGAGCAAACATTTCTTCTGACCATAAACTCTGGGGCATTGCCACCCAACACAAGAAATTCATATTAGATTCACGATGAATTAGGGACCCATTGTGGGACTCTACTGAGAGACATTGAAAGAAAGGCAAATCATTCAACGCCTGCCACAGAGACCTCTTCTTGGGAGCACATTAAATCTGAAAGCTAGACAAGTTTGGCCTAGATGCTTGAGGATTGGTATTCTAAGTCTCTGTTTTACAATGCCAAAGCCCTGGAGTGAGACTATCTTTGTGGGAAAAGTACCATAAGGAATCGAATACACTACTTACAAAGGAAATGATCTTGTGCAAGCATCCATTTCCCGTAAGTCTCAGTTTGTTCATCTCTAGCTCAGCGATGAGTCAGCCTCTTTAAGGGTCAATTGAAGGAGAATGCGCCAAGTTCCCAGTGCGGCCACTGGCATGAAAAAAATGTTCCTGGGAAAGGTTAGCTCCCCTGTCCCTCCTCCTCTTCTAGGTCTCCTATGTGAGTGCTGCTACCAAAGGCAGCCAGCACCAAGATACATGGCCACTTCGACTCAGAGGTCTGCATACTCTGTTATTCTCAGTGACACTGTCAAGCTGGAAACCCTTTTTACTTGTAGGAGTGGTTTCATGGCTGTTTTTTTCTTCCTCATCTCATTTATATCATATCATTCTTAACATATGACTTGAAGTTTCAGTAAAGAGCTTCAAAGAGGAGTCCATGCATGTCCTTCCCACCATTAGAGTTGTGCAGGCCATAAGACACATGTTTCTTAGAGCCCAGTGATCTTAGTATATTTTGTCCGTGAAAATAGGAATATTAGATTTGGTGTGGGTCTTACCTGCTTCCTTTGAGAAGAAAAAGGTCATACTGGTGGTGTCGGAGACACTGGACTGCAGAAAGGTGATTTTCCTAAAAGTTTACAAGAGGCCACTTACCTAGCTTTGTGATCTTGGTCTTTCAGATGTTATATGGTTAAAATAGGTGTCACACAGCACTGTGGTGAGGATGGGAATAAAGGTAAATTACTCTCTGTGGTTTCAGGCTCACAGTGGGCATGCAATGCATATTTGTAGTGTTCTTTTTCTTTTTTTTATGCCCAGGACAGAGCACCTATTCACTGCTCCAGCAAGTTGTAAAGCTGAGAGTGTGGCGGCAACTCTTGCTCAGAACAGACTGGCAACATTCTGTGCTTACATGGTGACATCTATGCTAACCATGAGGCGTTAAAGGAGTCTCAGCAAGTCCTATGATAGAGAGTATCTGAAAACAGCTGGGCTTGTGGACTTTGACAGCTACAGGAATGCTGTGTGGTCCATGTCAGCTGTCTTCCCTCATCATCTTTAGGCTTGTATGTGTCTGTACATGTGTCTGTATATGTGTGTATGTTTGGGTAGTCAAAAGTAATTCAGAAAGGTTTTCTCTAAAACTTTTTTTTTTAAATAAAAGGCAAAAATGAGTAAAGTAGCAGTATTTTAGAAAGAAAACACAGGGACAGATGAGAGCTTTCTTTGGTTATTCAAGTTTGCCTTTGGTGCAAGTGTAGCCTCTGTTGCTTTTCTTTAACTCTGAAACAATAATAATAACAAAAATAGTAGTAAGACTGTGAAGTGGAGCTAAGCTCCCCACAATCGTTAATTCTGTGCCTTTTGATTAAGGTGGATCTTCGAAGTAGAGTTTTTTTAATGACATTTGATAGTGCCACAGGATGTCACAAGGTGAATTTCTAGAAGGCAATGCTTATAGAGTTTCCACGTCCTTGAGCAAGTCAGAGTTTAGAATTTGAGCTATAAGGACATCAAATAACGATGTCTGCTGTAGTGCTCAGGCTCTATCTGCTTCATCCTCACACAACTCCCTGTTTGTCTTTAAGAAATGCTTCCCTTAGCATTTTGTCCTGTGCTCCAGACATAATATTTCTTCCTGTGAATTTGATTAGACCCCTTCATTGCCTGGAATGAACTCTGCTACATCCCTGTCAATTGAATTCATAGCAGTGGATTAATAACCACCGCCACAGAGTAGCCTCTGAAGCCTTGAGCTCTACAGGATATCACTACAACACTCCATAACATCTTTGTATTGCTTGTAATACATCACCTCCTATTTGTTTTTGTACCTCTTCCTTGTGTCTTCTGGACGGTCAGATGATTTTAGGATAAATAAATGTTGCACCCTGATTTATTTGTCTTGTATTTCTGGGTAGCCAATGGTTAACAAGAGATTGTACAGTAGGTATAGACCCGTGACCAGTTTGAATGTTTATTAAATTGAGGGGAAGAGCAGAACATGGTCAGGAGGGTTGAATGTTATGCCTAGAATGTACACTTCAGTCATAGAGCCTTGCTTCACTGGTTACCACGTAGCTGGGTACCTGTTACGCACTATGCGTTTTGCTAGCTTCTGGGGACAAAATGATGAGTAGAGCTTAGCTTCTTAAAGTTATGCACAGCCTCCTAGAGGAATTACTGTGTAAACAATCAAATGCAGTGCTGTGTGGCCCTTGCTTAAGTCACACAGCCTGTGGGGCAATAGATCTGTGATTAAAATTCAGGTCTATTCATCTCCAAAGCCACCAAGCACAATACTTCCAGAAAAGAAAAGCGAGTGGTGCTGAGGGTGGATTCTGCTTAGACCCTGCGGAGAAAAGCAGGAGTTTCTGCTGAGCAAGCATGCGATGCTGCACTATAAACACCACTAAATCAAACCATTTTGTTTCATTCACAAACTAGGTCCTCCAGAAGCTGGGGAAAGCTGACGAAACAAAAGACGAACAGTTTGAAGAATATGTCCAGAATTTCAAACGGCAAGAGGTGAGCCCACATCTTAAGTTTCTATGGGACAAAGAACGGTGTTACTGTGTTTGCATATATGGTATGGTTTGCATGACTCCCAAAGCTTGTGTTTCGAAAGTTAATCCCCACTGTGAAGTCTTAAGTAGGTCCCAATTTAATCTACTACGGTGGTTAGAGGCAGCACTTTTCCGAAGTGTTAAGGATTAGAAAAAGCCATTCGGGTGGCTTTATAAAAAGAGGGATAACAACCAGAGATACATGCTTTCTGACTCTTGTGTGACTCTGAGCTGCCTCATGTCTCTGCAAGTAAGCCTGTCATTATCACATGTACCCAAGAACTACAAGCTAAAATAAATTTCAGGTCTTTATACTGTATTTAGTCTGTGATCCTGTGTTACTGGCAGTTGAAAGTGGACTGACCCAAGCATGAGGGTGAGGTTTGCTGTTTCTATATTTTGTGGAAGTCCAGAAGACAGGAAAGAGTTGCAGACAATGACACTGGAGTTTAGTCTCAGGATAATATACGTCGCTACACTGGACCTCTATAATACAGATAACTAAGCTAAAGGAAAGATGGTGTTTGGGGTACTTTATATTCCACAGAATCCTAGAGAGGCATTAAGCATATCTATCAAGTGATTTCAGTTAGTGCATGCTTTAAGAGCATGGATTCTTGGGCTAAAGGGATGGCTCAATCGATAGAGTGCTTACTTCACAAGCAACAGGATAAGAGTCCGATTCCTATCACACATATAAAAATGCAGGGCTTGATGGTGCACACTTGTAATCCCAGGGCTAGGAAGACAGAAACATAAGCATCTCTGGGGTTTGCTGTCTTCACTGCCTAGCCTAATTGGTGAGCTCTAAGCCAAAGAGAGACCTGTCTCAGAGGATGTGTATGGTCTGAGGACGACATCTTCAGTTGTTCTCCTGTCTCCATACCTACACACATTCAAGTTCACCCTCACAGGTGTACCTAACCTTTCCTGAACACATAAAAGACCATGCATTTTTGACAGAGATTACATCTTTCCAAGGGGTTAAAACCTATTTCCATTGGGGAAAATAGAACTAAACTCTTGATGCCTAAAGCACAGATAAACAACCATTCTATTCATAAATACATGACATATCTATGCTACTAAAATTTCATAGGGTATGTAATTAAAGAAATGATGTCTAGTAAGACTCCGTATAGCAGATGATAGTAAAGAGTAAGCCTCAGAAGCAGTATGTGGTATTTGTGCTTTTTGTGGTTTAACAGATATACAAATAAGTAAGTAAATTACTTTTTATTTGACCTGTCCTAATTTGTAAGGCTTGGATAATTTACTCCAATATCACTCTCATAATAGAGAGGAGGTGGGAAGAGAATGGGGCCAGCAGACTATGGAAAATTGGCTTGTACATGGGGCCAATATTAAGATAAAGGCTATCACTGGGGCTACCTATGTCCACAAGAAAATCTTGTCAATCAATAATGGAAGATCTTTGCAGGTTCTTTGTTCAGCTTTGCCCTACATAAAGATGCCTGGTCTTAGAGGTTCTCTATTCCCAGTTGCACCAGGGCTTCCATTGTTTCTTTTAATGGGAGGCACACCATTTCTATTCCTTGCCAAGACAGGTCATAAAACTCAACAGGTATAGAGCCTTGTAGATGAGTCTCCATTAAAATAATGTTCCTGAATGTTGCCAGATATATTCCCAAACTAAGGATTTGTGTGTGCACATAGGAACTCAACTTGCTACAAATGATGGGGATATTGTTCAATTTTGAAAGTAAGAAAAAGGAGGAAGTTGCAGAATGTTTTAGTCAGGGTTCTCTAAAGGACAAGAATTGATAGAACCTGAGATTTATCAGATGGGCTCACAGGATGCAGTCTGGGTATTCTGACAATGTCTTTCTCACACCGGAGAGGCCGTGTATCCAGCAATTGTTTAGTCTAGTAGGCTGGTTGATTCAGTAGTCCCAATCTGGCATTGGAGGCCTAGGGTCTTCAGTTTACCTGGGAATTGTCACATTACAAGCTCACATGACAGTGAAAGGCCAAGCAAGCAAAAGCAAAGCTTCCTTCTTCCACGTCCTTTGATCTAGGCTGACAATAGAAGGGGCTGCCCCGATCTAGCATGAATCTTTCTGCTTCAAAGAATTTGATCATGAAAATCCTTCACAAGAATACCCAGAAGCTTGTTTCCATTGATTCCAGATACAGCCAAGTTGACAACCAAGATTAGTCACCACAGAGAACAAGGGAGTGGGCGGGGGGAGACACCTTCAAATTACTACTGCAGTGAACTTGAGTTAATAAAAATGGAAAGGGGAATCTAACAGATATGTTAGATATGGATCCACTGAATAAGTTGTGCCTAGCATCTCCCAGGATAGCACCTTCTTCGTGTCAACATCTGCTTTCCCCTCCACTGTTCTCCCACGTCTCCTGAACTCGGGTGGCAGCCCAGACGGTGACTTACCGATCACTGCCCCATTTCTTTTCCGCCTTTGAAGTCTTGTGCATGGGCTCTCTTGAGAATAAGAACAGACTGAAAAATCTGGGTAAACCTCAAAAAGCTGGAAAATGTGCAGAACCAGTCTTACTTTATAACAGTGAAGCAGGCAGACCACACAGGGCACATGCAGCTTCTCAAGGAGTCTTGGAAAGGTCCGTTTTGAAAATGTTTTTAACATCAAAACATACTACGTTTCTGCATGTTTTTCTTAATGTTTCCTATTGGAATCAGGAAGAGTTAGCTTACAGTCTTTATCGCCACATGGAGACAGAGGGTGCCTGTCCTCTATGTATAGAGGAAGAGAAGGAAGGAAAAGGGAATGAGAGGGAGGCAAGGAGAAAGATTCCTTCATTTTTAATGGAGAAACATTTGACATTAAGCCTGAAGAGTTTCTTTTATTCTTTATAGAGAACAACCTCCTTTTTAACCTTTAAAATGTGTTGGTAATTGCAATGGTTAATCATAGCTGTCAACTGAATTGGACTGGTACACACCTAGGTTAGTAGAGCAAACCTGTTTTTGAGACTATTTCCTAAGATATTAAGCAGGAAGAAAGCCTCATGAATCTGAATGAAACCAGCAAATAGATAGAGATCCTAAAGGGAATAAAGGGAGATGTAAGACCTTACTTAATGTTCAGGCATTCTTCTCTGTTTTCTGGTCTCTATGAGACCTGGTCTCCTGTTTCTGCTCTGGCATTCTGTCTCACCGCAGCCCAGAAACACTAGAGCCAGCCAGCCAGCCATAAATTGAAACCTTTGAAATGGTGAGCCTAAGTAGATCTTTACTTAAAAAATTTCCCCTTTCAAGTATTTGGTCACAGTGTTTACTGTGCTTAAAAAAAGAAAGAAAGAAAAAGAGAAGAAAAAAAAAAAACGACTAACGGTAACCAACTCACATTTGTTGAATATGATGGAAAAGGTGTGGTGTTTATGTACAAATACTAACGTAGTAAAAATGACCTTTCCAGACAGTGGTCACCATGTTGCGTCATGGTGATTCATTGCCTGAAGACACAAAGGCATTATCTAGCCTCGGTGGCCTAGAGTTCGTGTTTTCCCAACAAACATGTGTTTTGCAGTCCTCGGTGATGTGATTGACAGTGTACCATGAACTGAATTTTTGTTGGTATTACTATAGTCACATGACATTCAATTTTTAAAATATTTGAAAAAATCTGTTTTTGTAAGACAGGCATTCTTGCTGGTATGCTCCTTACTAGTCTATATTGGAATAAAGGTGGCATGAGGGCTGCCCTTGAACTCTAGTTTGGAGCTTACATTTAATTTATTCCAACCTCCCCCCTTCTTTTTTTTTTTTTAAATCTCAAGTCTCTTTTCCTAAAAGACAGTTTGTTTGAGACAGGCTGTATATGAAGTACCTATATGCACGCACTGTTAATCTGTTGGACTTTCAGTTGTCGTTTTTGTGACCTATGTTTTAAACTGCTTAATTAGGATGGAGAGAAAGGAGGAACTGAGGCTATAACAGCAAATGAAATCCAATGTAGTCTCTTATGAAGAATTTGGAATTTTCCATGATGAGCGCTAATCCAGCAGGAAGCAATAAAATCTGATGTTAATCCTTCCTCCCCAAAAGTTCCCCTTTTTTCTGACTGTCCTCATTTATTAGAGCTTCTAATAAGTAGCAACATTGGTTGGTGTGGGCACCAATTATTTTCAGTTCACCTGGCTGCCCACTGACAGCTCCCTTAATAAGTGGAGAAAAGCCCTTGGTGGAAGGAAGGAGCTTGAATTTTCTTCTTTCTGCCTAATAAACTCACCCTTTCTGCTACGAAACTCACCTTTAGCAAATTGGCTAGCTATAATGAAAGAGCTGGTGAGATAGCTGAACCCAGATCAGCAAATATCAGACCACATCTTGGTGAAAGCTGATATGAGCGCATTCATCAAGGTGAGATCCAACAGCATTGTTTCAAACAGAGAAAGAGAGATCTGTGATTCAAATGTTTCCATTTCCTCTGAGAAGGGCTATAGCAGGGGTCTTTCTTGCTTCCTTCTTCTTTTGGTAAAATGCTTAGGA
>REGO01000113.1:696325-723369 GCA_010120015.1 Rhombomys opimus | reverse complement strand
AGGTCTATGTCCTCTTCATGTATGGTCCTTGGTTGATGCATCAGTCTCTGCAGGCCTCCCTACTTTGTTGCTTTCCTTGTGGAGCTTCTGTCCTTCCAGTTCCTTCTATCTCACTCACCACCTTTCTATAAGATTCCCTGCACTCTGCCCAAAGTTTGACTGTGAGTCTCTGCATCTCCTTTGATCCCCTGTTGGGTGAAGTCTTTCAGAGGACATCTATGGTAGGCTCCCATCCTGTTTCCTCTCTTCTGCCACTTCCAGTGTCTATCCTGTTTGCCTTCTGAATGAGAATTATGTATCATCCCTAGGTAAAAACAGAAACAAAAACAAAAACAAAAAAACCCCCCAAAAAAAACATCCTTGCTGTTTACCTTCTTTAAGTCTGTAGATAGTATGTTTATCTTATGTTATATGGCTAATATCTGCTTACTGACAACACATGCTGGAGAGGATGTGGAGAATAAGGAACTCTCTTCCACTGCTATTGGGAGTACAAATTTGTACAACCACATTGGAAATCAAGCCGATGCTTTCTCAGAAAAAAATGGGAATAGCCCTACCTCAAGACCCAGCTATACGACTCCTGGGCATATACCTGAAAGACGCTCCACCATACAACATGGACATTTGCTCAAGTATATCCATAGCAGCTTTATTCGTAATAGCCAAAATCTGGAAGCAACCAAGATGTCCCTAAACCAAAGAATGGTTACAGAAATTGTGGTACATTTACACAATGGATTACTACTCAGCTATTAAAAAGAAGAAAATTATGAAATTTGCAGGCAAATGGATGCAACCAGAAAAGATCATCCTGAGTGAGGAAACCCAGAAACAGAAATACACTCATGATATATACTCACTTATTTTACATTTTCTAACAAATAATGCCATGACTTTAATCATTAAGTGCTTCAAAATTAACTTCAAGTATTATTTGTAATAATTTTATCAGAAAATATAAATTCCTCTAGATATATATTATTATTTTTATTACTATTATTGATTTAAAATATGGACCCAGGAAGTTATATTATTTCAAGTCATATATTTTCTTTGCGTTAGCTGATATTTTGCATGGAAATATCATTTTGCATGGAATACCAGTTCAACAAGTACTGTGCCTAATGTTGGGAAACATTAGGCACACTACTTGTTGAACTGGTAAGATTTCCTACTATATAGTTCTATATAAATTGGTCTCTTTTACTGCATTAGTGGAGAAAGCTGCAGAAAAAGACTGGCATAATTCTTTTCTTTAATATGGTATAGAAAAGCAGCCCCCTTGAGGGAGGCTCCAGTTCCAATGAGAAACTGGTCGGCACATGAAAGCAGCACCTGCCAGTTGTTTTCGGGGGGCCACCGGAGAAGGGATGATATGAGCTCGCTCTCCTTGGCTTCTGCTGATTGGATGGTATTAGCTAGTTACAGTCCACGAACAGTGTCTTTGAGCTTCTCAGCGTGTTCTGCAGAGCTGCTGTGGGGCAGGCAGGACATCCCAGTCACTTCTCTTCTCAGTACGAAGAATAAGCCATGTTTCCTGGAACACATTTCAGGTTGGGAAACATTAGGCACAGGGTGTATGTATGCATTATGTAGATCATAACTGACTTTTTGGAAGACATTTCATTTGAGGCCAATATCTGTTTTCACTGAGAATTTTGGCTAATTGATAGTAACTGCAATGCACACAGCATCATAGCAGCATTTTAGGAGCAGCACAAAAGAACTGGTTTCAGCCCAGTGGATCCTGGTAGCAGAAGCAGTTTTCGGAGAAGCATTGAGCCACTGGATGCATTCACAAGCTACTTGGAAGCAGTATCCTATCCCTGGCTCTTGCACCCTTCCTGTCCCCTCTCCTGTGAGAGTCACCGAACCTTAGGTGTAGAAGTTGTGCTGTAGATGGGCCAAGTGGAGTTTGTTTCTCTGTGGCCACTTATTCTCTGCATTTTGGCCCTCTGTGGGGCTCTGTAGGAGCCTTTGCTTACTGCATAAAATAAGCTTCTTTGATGAGGGATAAAAATCTACACTGTGAGTATGAGGATAAAGTTTTTAGAATATAGTTAGAAACCATATTGATTTAGAAAATTGGCATTAGTAGGTTATCCATCCTCTAGGTCCAAGTATGAATTTCCTCCCATTGAACAGTCTTAAATCTAATTAGACAGCAGTTGGTAGCTCTTAAGGCAAAAGTGCTACTGTTGTTCATTTGGGGATGTGTTCTCATGCTTGTCATTGCTGGGTTTTATATACTTTATATTTGGGAAAGACTAGTGATTGCTTTTCTCCTTGGCTGCTTGCATGATACTTCTAATACTGTGAGAGCTAGTTAGTCCTCAGAGAGGAAGGAGGCCCCCAGGTCAGTTCTAGTTTAATTCCTCCAAGCTCCATGTCTGAAATGTGTGGTGTATCTTCAGAAATAACATTTTACCTTCAAGTCTGGGAGGCAACCAATGGTAATGGCAGTAGCCTACATTGTTTTAGGAGTCCTGAACACCCCTGACCAATAACAGGAAGGGAGTTTTCTCTGCCAGGGACTGGGGTTTCTGTTAGGTAGTCTGTGGATGTTGAAGGGAGCATTGTCACACCATGTAATGTGACTTAAGAGGCAAAATTCTCCAGGTTTATTGGAGTGGTAGCTTATTGTTCTATATAAGCTATGTTATTTTAGGCTAAAACATGTACCCCGAGGATACGCAAGCAAAGAATACTCATATTGGAATGCAGTATCTACCATCCGTCTTAGAGGACTAAAACAAGTTTATGAAGTTGGCCTCAAATGGAAATCTATTTTACTAAATGCCTTGGAGAAAGCCCAACATTTTTAATAGAGGCTCTTATCCCATAAGATCTGAATAATCCTCTTATATATGGTATTCTCTAGTTGCAATATAATGTTAAAAATAGGCTCCTATCCAATAGGAATTGAATATTTCTTCTATATGTGGTACTCTGTAGTTGCTATACAATGTTAAAAATTACTAATCTTATAAAATATCATGAATGTTAGAGTTCAGCATGAACTCTGCTCTAAGGTTAACAGATAACTTTCTAAGAAAACTGGGTTTTAGCTCCTTGTTCTTTTATGTAATATTCTGCCCTCAGAGTAAGTTCTTTGTTTTAGTTTGGTTTTGTGCTTTGGTGTAATTCATAAGGAATAGAAACTGAACTGGTTCATCTGTTGTCTGAGAAGTTCAAGATCAAAATCTCGTATCTGGAAAGCTTCCATGCTGCACCGTAGCAGAGCAGAAGCATTCCCTGGGCAAGCGCAAGAGAGAAGTGACAAGCTCATTCTTTAGAAGGCCCCGCCCTCTTCATAATGAGCCTATTTGCTCAGTAGCAGCATTAATCCACTTTTTGAGGACAGAGCCTCCTGAAGGTCTCTGCTTGAAGACCTCACTTCCCAACACTGGTGTACTGGAAATTTAGTTTCTAAAAAAGATGCCCTGCACTCACAGTGTTTGGCTGTGAGTCTCAGAATCTGTTTCGATCCACTGCTGGATGGAGCCCCTCAGAGCACAGTTATGCTAGGCTCACATCCTCAGGCAGAGCAGAATATCTTTGGTAGTGTTAGGGATTGGCTGTCTCCCATGGGGTGAGTCTCAGGTTGGGCCAGGCATTGGTTGACATCCCTTCAATCTCTACTCTATTTTTATCCCTGCACATCCAGTCTTCATGTGGGTCTGCTAGGAAGGGCACCAGGGTCTGTCCTTGACATGATCTCTGTGGCCTGCTTTTTGGTCACTCCCCCCTGGTGGGGCTGCATTGCCAGACCACAGCGGCAGATGATGCACTCAGTCCTGATGCAACATGATGTGCTGGGATGGGTTGGGGGAGGGGGTTCCCATTTCGGAGGAGTAGGGGAGGGGAGATGAGAAAGAGAGGGTGTGGGACCTGGAGGAGAGGATGGAGGGGGCTTGAATCAGGATGTGAAGTGAATAAACAATTTTTAAAAGTTTCTAAAACATAAACTTTGGGAAACACATTCAAATGGAAATAATTCCCAGCTGTTAAATCTCCCCAGAAGTTTTTGCACACCTTAAAAGGAAGGCTGGCCCTTGTTCACGTGGGTCTCAAGCCACCTGCTTCCTATGGAGTCAACTTCTTGGAATCCATTTCTATGTTGAAATGGCTTCTTTCCAAATTCTCTGCATATACACCCAATGATGGACAGTCCTTTTGGTCTAATAGAAACATGACTGTAACATTGTCTGTGTTCATTAATTAAATTTATTTATTTATTCACTTTACATCCTGAACCCCCCTCCCTCCTTTCCTCTTATTCCCACCCTCATACCCTCTTTCTCCCATTTCTTTTTCCTCATAAAAGGGGAGCCCCCCTACCAACCTACCTTGGCACATCCAGTCGAATCAGGCCTATGTGCATTGTAACATTGTGTTTTTACCATCAATGAATGAGTAAAATCTTACACAATTTCATTTTGTCTGAGGTCAGTTTCATTTTTCACCACAAACGTCATTTGACTACCAGTTCCATCCCTCAACTTGTCCAGAACCTATTTCCTTAGCTATTTATCATTTTTGTCACACTCAGACAGAGATTTAAAGAAAATACCAGAAGCCTTTGTCATCTGGATTATAAAAATACAGCAACCTGTGTTTGTTGTGTAATTAGTGTTTGTCACAAAAAAGGAGAAGTATATTTCTTGGTACAAGATTGCATGTCCCTGGGTAGGAGTGAATATAGCATATAGGATGATGTATCTGTCATCTCGGTTGTGAGAGAATATGTCTTTGCCTGCTTGAATACAGGGGTTCTGCACTACCTTTGTCTTGCGTATACCTGCATGCCCGTGCTTCACCTGATTCCACAGCGGCTTCTGTCCTTGCTCTCTTTGCCTTCACTCTGGCATGCTCATGCAAGTCTCTTCAGCCACATGGGCTTCACACCTCATTGTCAAGGACATCCTCAGCCATGCTCAGGAGTGCACTCCTCACTGTAGGCGTTCTCACCTCAGATGGCTTAAAGGCACACACAACCTCAAGGGTGCAAGGACCATTATCTGTGTACAATTGTCATGGAGATATGGAAAATACAAGGATATGCGTCAAAGTATGTGCTGGCCCTCCCTCACTGTTCTAGAATATATTGCATCATCTCAGACCACTTTTATTTTGTCTTTTTAGACTCCTTGCTGAGCCCAGAACTGACTACTGTCCAACAATTATGTGGCTGTTTTCAATTTACAAATTATTTCAATCTTTGCTTCACTGCATTAAAGTTTCTCTCCTTTCCTTTATCAACCCCCGATAAAGGTGACAAAAGCTTAGACACCAATGTGGCCAGGTTGGGCCTACCAGCTACTGTTTGCCTATTGTTCTGGTGTCACTCATGAGCCACCTCCATGCAGACCCAGGATTTGCATCTTTTCCTCCATGCTTTGCTGGGTCTGGCCATGCCGAGATGAGGTAAGGGGGTGGTGACTGCAAAGCCCAGGAGCTGATTTATACCCCTGCTGCTCATAGAAACTTCACATCATGACTATTATTAATAAGTCCATGTTTGAACCCAGCAATGAGTAAAGAAAATTTAGACCCTTAGGTTCATAAAGCCAAAGCTTTCTGAAAAGTTTTATTCAAAACGATATTTATAGTCTTGAGAGATATTGAGAAAATACATTTACATGTTACTTTAAAACAAAAAGCTCCTTGGAATTGTAACCACTTTCAACAATTTTATTGCTTAAATCATTTAACCACTTTCAGCTGACATATACTGAAATCCTATTTATACTTTTCCTGCCTGCTTCAAAAGTACTTTAATTTTATACAGTGACTCAGGATTAATTCTGCTTTTAGGATTTTGCAGCTTTCTCTACTATTTCAGTGTTCTAGATATTTACTGTCAGCTTCCCTTTAACAACTGACTACAGAACGTTGTTATTGCAGTTCTTAGAATATAACAGTGTTGAACTTTACTGAGACCTGGTAAAGTAACTGAAAATGTGTATTGCGAGAACAAACCTAAGACTTAGACTCTCTCAATGAAAGATGTAGGTGTGTCTTCACATTTGGTTTTTGGGTTTTGGTTTGTTTTTGTCACCTTGCAAAGCAGGGGAGGAGAGAGCAATGCTCTCGCTTGCCATGTAACAGGAACTGTTTTTCTCCAATGCCAGGCATGCAGGAGGCGTCAATGAAGCTCACCGAGTCACTGCATGAAGTCTACGAGCCAGACTGGTACGGACGGGAAGATGTAAAGATGGTTGGTGAGGTAAGATCTGGGTGGCAGCTGCTGAGAGTCCTGGGCTGGCTTCCAGAATATCTCCACTGTCCATCCCATCTTCCACTTCCCCACTTCAGGATATTAATCATAAAACAAGACTGGATACTCAGAAAACAGCCTGAAGATCTATTGCCCAAGCTACCTCCAACTTTTAGTATGAAGGGAAAGTGATTCCAAAACCATTTGAGAAAGCTTGGGTTAAAGACTGCTTTCTTCAAAATAACAATATCTCTTTTCTGTTACATACCATAGGTCATAAGTAGTATTTGTGCCAGAGCCTTTTCATAGGCTTGATTATGTAGCCATTTCACCCTATATTCCCATCTTCCTTTTAATCAACCATCTTGGAATGGAAAAGTAAAAGCTTAGAAGATCACCCATCCCTCTCTAGCGCAGCTAGTCCATTCACTAAACTTAACTGACCTGCATGGCAGCCTTACAAATATTATCGCACCTGAATTGAAGACTGTAGCTCTGGTCACTTGGCCTGCAGGAAGTGAGCAAATGAGTGTCACTACTCTGTGGTGTGGAACAGACAGCAAGACTTGCCATGTAACATCAGGCAGTTCTTTTATCCTCTTGGGATTCATTCCCATGTACAAGATGGGACCAATGATTATACTAACTGAAAACACATTGGAAGCCTTTGTGTTCAGGTCCTGTCATCAGTGCTCAGGACAAGTCCTGGTCACTGCTGTGTGGGAGCTTCTAGGCAGATGTTATTTCCCCTCCAAGCGCTTTGTTGAAATGAGGAACAGTTGTTTGTCATGTCGTCACTTCAGGTGAGTCAATACTGCTCAGCTAGAAACAAAATATCTGAGTTAGATGATGCAGCCAAGGCCCAGAGGAAGGTTAACTCAAGAGCTGCGCACTTCTGCAGCCTTGGGAACGGGGTTCACGGTAACATTCCAGCTGCTGCATGACAGTGTTGACACCCCAATGTTGCTCTTCATAATCTCTTTGGAACTGAAATGAAAGTGGATTTATCTATGAGGGAGGCTTTTGTTAGACATATTCCATCTTCCAAAATCTTTCAGGCTGTGGATTTGGCAAAACTTCCCACAAAGCATTTTTTAATGTAATTATCAAGTGTTTTTTTTTAAATCATTTTACATTTTTCTGGTAGGAAAACGTCATATTTCAAGAGCATATTGTTAAATGTTTATTAAATGTTAAATGTTTGCTTTGTATGTTTCTGACTAATAATCTAATCTCAAAACTCATCTCAAACAAGAAAATTTGAAGAAAAGATGAGTTCCTATGTTTAGAACAGTACATGATTCCATTTTGTCCATGGCAATGCTACTAATTGACACTGACTCTTTTATAAAATGGCTGCTAAATTACTTTATTCCCAGTGGATTCCAGGACACTTTGGACCCTCAGTTCCCGTGCAAATATCATCCACTGGATAATAGAGCAGCTGATTATTATATGTTCAGTGTGTCTACTCATAATGATGATAGGCCTTTTTTCCTTGGTGGATTTAAGTTATTTTATTTGCATGAGATTCTTAAATTGGGCATTGTAATAAAGTGTTAGTTTTTGAAGTGCAAAAAAAACCATTCAATAAGGACATTTGCTCAACTATGTTCATAGCAGCTTTATTCGTACTAGCCAGAATCTGGAAACATCCTAGATGTCCCTCAACGAAGGAATGGATACAGAAAGTGTGGTACAATTTCATGATGGAATGTTACTCAGCAATTAAAAACAAAGAAATCATGAAATTTGAAGGTAAATGTATGGAACTAGAAAAGATCATCCTGAGTGAGGTGACCCAGAACCAGGAAGACACATATGGTACATACTCATTTATAAGTGGGTATTAGCCATATAATGCATGATAAACATACTAAAATCTATAGTCCTAAAGAAGCTAAACTATGAGGAAAACCCTCGGGAAGAGGCTGAAACCTCACTCAGAAGGGCAAATAGGATAGACATTGGAAGTAGGAAAAGACAAGGAACAGGACAGGAGCCTTCCACAGGGGACCACTGAAAGACTCTACCCACCAGAGTATCGAAGGAGATACTGAGACTCTTAGCCAAATTTTGGGCAAAGTGCAAGAAACCTTATGGAAGAAGAAGGAGATAAAAAGACCTGGAGGGGACAGGAACTCCACAAGGTGACCAACAGAGTCAAAAAGCCTGGGCCCAGGGGGTCCTGCAGAGACTGATAGTCCAACCAAGGACCGTGCATGAAGTGTACCTAGAACCCCCACACAGAGGAGCCCATAGGCTGCTCAGCTTTCCCCTGACCCCCTGTCTCTGACATGAACTCAGTGACCAGCCCTTTGTGACCCCCTGATGGTTGCAGCCTTGTCAGGCCACAGAGGAAGATGATGTAGCAAGCCCTCCTGAGACCTAATAGGCTAGGGTGAGATAGAAAGGGAGGAGGTCTTCCCCTATCAGGGAACTAGGGAAAGGGCAATAGGAGGAGAAGAGAGAGGGTGGATGGGACTAGGAGGAGATGAGGGAGGGGGGGCTACAACCGGGATACAAAGTGAATAAACTGTAATTAATTAATTACAGGTATGACATGGTGAACTGACAAATATCAGAAATTTTTCTGTAATGATGTTTAAGACACGTTTTGCTGTTTGTTTCTGTTTGGGTTGACTCTAATTTCATCAGTTGCTGCAGATGAGCTAGATTTCTCATAGGAATTCTTCTTAATCTTTTAGCTTCAATGCCTGTCTACTGGGATTTAGAAACCTCTTAAAGCTTCATTTAGTGTCTTGGAATCAGAGATGTATTTTAAATAAGCCAAAATCTTAGCTTTTAAGTATTGTTAACTGGAACACTGGCCATATTGCCTTAAAGTTTGATTGCATTCTAATTAGTTCATATGGTTATTGCCTCATATCCTAGGAAATATTGCTGACTAAGTTCTATGGTTTTATGTATTTTAGAAGTTTAGTGAAATGTGTCTGAGATCATGAAGCCACTGTCAATTTCGCTTTCAGAAATGTGATGTGCTGTGGGAAGACTTCCATCAAAAACTCGTGGATGGGTCCTTGCTGACACTGGACACCTACCTCGGCCAATTTCCCGACATAAAGGTATTTCATTCTCTGTGTGTGAAGGAAAGAATTGAATGGTCTCATACAGTTTTTGAAACCAGAACAAGAGAGAGGAATTAAAAGTTCTCAAGCTGAAATGAAAGACATTTGTAACTCTTTATTCATTTACACATGGGTTTTTTTTTATCCTAATCCATTATCATGAAATAAAATCAGGTACAGAAATCAAAGTGCCCCTTTCAGTGACCATGTCAATGTTTCTGTCTTTACCAAAGTCTTTTCAAGCCTGTAGATACAAAATCAGAAATCAAATGTACCAAAAATCGAAATTCATTATATTCAAACTATATATAGTTTGAATGTGTGGAATGATTTTCATTAGAATAAATGATGGTCATAGGGAATGGAGAAACCCAACTGTAAATGTGAGGGAAATCTGATATTTCACTAGTTAGTGTTAGCTATACAAGTGGTCACATTGCCCCTGGGCATTTTTGCTGTCCTTAAAATTTTCAAATTAAAGTTGAAATATGAGCCCTTTAGTGCATTTGCATCAGGATGTAGAAGCATTATGTTTAAAACAATGGATTTCGTTCATAACTCCCCTGCACGGGTAAATAAAGTAGTGAGTGGTTGAATTTTGTAGATTTGGAACCAACAGTGGAGGCGAGACAGGTTTGAACAAACGTCTGTATGCAATATGCAGCATTAGCTCTTTTGCTTCTGAGCTCAAGGTGAAGTCAGAGTATGCTGGACTCCTAGCAGGGTGAGGAGGCTATGCACCAGCACCGGTGGGCATCTGCCGCATTTCCTTGCACGAACACACTGTGACCTGGCTTTCCCTGTGGTCATGAATAAGTACCAGGAAGTGTTCTGTAAAGAAGGCACTGGCCGTGCCATACCGTGAAATGAAGCGACATCACCAAGTCAGCACTCAGAACAAGGAGGGGCTTCTCTGTTGCCACACGGTATGAATGAGGAGGCCTGACCAATGTGGAAAGAACTTGCTGGGCTTCCTGGACTGCTGGGCAGTAAGTTAAGTGGATCTCTCCAAAGAAGCACATCTGAATGATGGGTTCCGGATGTTAACTTAAGCACCAGCGATTTTCCCCCCTTTGTTTTCGCGTTCTCTGAGCTTCTTCTGTGCTGGTGTCTGCACATTAGATAGAATAGTTGCTTGAGTGTCAGCAGACGTTGGAGTCTAGAAGGCAACTGGAATTTACGGGGTTCTTGTGTTTCAGAATAAGGCATTAGACATGTGGATAGCGACAGAAACAGATGTTTTATTAATAAACACAGCCCATCCCGGCAAGGTAGAGGGCCAGAGAACTGGGGAAGAAATCAGTGGTGCTGCCTTCCAGCAGGCTGGGAACTGTACAGTTGACAAGAATGTACCTACTCTATTTCTGTCATCCTCGGTTCTGGGGACTTTCTTTGGTCCCCTCTGTCATTGGATTCTGTAGGCAAGACCTTATGCCTACAGGTTTCTGATGTGCTCATCTTAATGGTCCCCTCTTGGTCCAACACTCATAAGCCATCCCAGTTGGATTTTGAGAACCTGTCAGTCTTCCTGTAGTACAGCTCACTTCCTGTTCTTTTTAAAATAAACTTTATTATTAAAAAACAAACAAACTTGCAACTAAGAATACTACACCCCAAAATTAACCAGACCCAACATCTATACAACTTAATGAACTTACAAACATTTAAAATTGGTATTCAAAATGGAACTTATGAAGCTTCCCATCAGACCTCAGCACTGCATATACTTTTCAGACTTATCCGCCACCAAATCCATCCACTCTTCACAATCTCCAAGTATTTAAAGAGAGCTTGGCCTCATCGGTGCTGAGACCAAAGCCAACTCCACAGGCAGTCTCTCTAAAAGTGCAACCACTACAAACTTGTCGAACTTTTTATTTCTGAAGGAGAAGGGTCTGGACTCTTAAAAAGTCTTGCTTTCTCTAAGTTCAGAGAGATGGCGATGGTGACTAATTCTGTGGTAGATTCATGTGTCATCCAGGATCTCACCGGCAAGTCGGTGTGTTGAGTAGTGTCACAGTACTGTCTCAAGACTGAGGCAGCCTAGGAATCCCATGTAAAAGTTCACTGTCAGATACAGGATCTAAAAATCTCTATCAGGGTAAAAGCTGGGAGTCAGGTCATAGCAGCCATATGCTCTGGGCTGTGCCAGCTAATGGAACTACTCAAGTCGTTGCACACTTGTTGAGTATCTTCCAACCAACACTAGTCGTTGCACTTGCTGCTTATGTAGGAGCCTTTCAACTAATTTCTGTTTTCCACAAGAGAACTGATTTGTAGTTTAAATCAGTGTATCCAGAAATCAGGTTTCTGTTTCCCCCATCTTCTAATATTACCTCTATTGCATGATAACTTAATCTTTATAAAATCAGGATCCAAAAGACAAAAAAAGATAAAGAAAGCAGTGTTCCCCTTCTTGAAAACTTAAATCAGCTTGCAACTTGTCTTACTCTGTTGGGTTTTCATAGTGTGACGTGACTGAGTAAGGTTGGGATTGACTAGATAAATAAGACAACTGAAAGGCACCTGGATTTCAGGAGAAAAAAATGGGATGCAATATTACCCAGAGGCAGTTATTTTATTGCCTATGTTTCCTAAAAGTATACAATTACAAAGCAAGCATGCATAGAATTACAGGCTTGAAACAAAGTCATAATCGATTATACTTGTTATTCAGTTCATTTGAAGTCAACGTGATGTAAACTCAGTAGAACGTTTACCTATGGAGTTTCTTTCTTGAGGAATATTGTTGAATTTGCACCCAAAGCCTATCATCCAGTTACAGCATGTCTAGGAATTATGGATAACACAATTAAGGGCTCCTTCATGCTACTCTAAAGGCAAATGCATGTTAAAGTTTTACATGTTTCATGTGCAGGGGCTTCATCAGTCTCTTTTTTGCCTTTTGTCCTTTACTCTTAAGCTAAATTGACAAAATTATGAACCAAGTCAGAGGGTTGGAAAATTGTGCAGCATGACAAATAATTAAGGAAAAACCACGGGTATCTCAGGGAAGAGACCATTGGAGAGTGAAGAATAGCTATATTCAAGTTTCACATGTAGTCAATGAGTGCCTTTTAGAAGGAGGAGTAGACTCCCTAAGGTCAGAAAAGATGGTTAGTGCATATGTAATGAAGGGGCTTGTGATAGAAGAAACACTATGAGTGAGATTAACTGAGTGAAAACATTTCAAAGCACGGGACAAAATTGACTTCTTTGTTTCCAATTAAAATCAGCAAGCCAAGTGCATTTAAAACCTCAGGCAAAATCCCAAACATTTGCTGTAGCCTATCCCAGAGGGCCATGAAGTACCATTCATAAGGATGATGTTTGACATTTGAGCTATGGCTGGAAGACACTCGGAGTTGCGGTTCCCATTGTGTAGTGCTGACATCTAAAATCAATATTATAATAAAAACCCACATGTCACCAACCCAGGCAGGCTTACAGCTGTGAACAGTTATTATAAAATGTAGTTTAGAACCTAAGTTGGCACCATGCATGAGCAATTAAGCATATATTTACTTCAGTGAGCCAAAATGAATCGGTTGTGAAGAGAATTTTAAAAAGTGTTCTTTATTTTCTAAAGAACAGAAATTTAAAGCAGTAAGAAATTTTAATTAAAGGTACTACTTAACACTTATTACTATTACTTAAATTGACTTGAAGTTTACTGTTGGGTACCCAATTACAATTGTATTGTATGAAAAAGTTAGAATCTGAGTTAGTTCTGTTTTTGTGAAGCTATAAGTTTTATCTAGCTATCTAGTTATTTATTGCTCCAAACTTCCAAAATGTCATACAGGAAAGAATTAGTTTGTTTTTATAGCACAAAACTATTTATGTCAAGTGAATGACAGATCTTAAAATATTCACTTCCACCCTAGTGAGCTACCTTCTGTGAGGGCCTTACCAGTTACAGAGGGAAATGTCTCACAAGATTCACTTCACTTATTTTTTGAACAAAAACCGGATTACCAGAGCATGGTATTAACTGAATTATTTCAGCTCTTTATAAAAACCAATGCAATCTTCAAATGCTCATGATTTGCTCTTTGGAGGGCAGAGGCACAACTTTACAGAAGCACTCTAGGGGCACTGAATGCTACACAAGCTTCTTTGAAGAATAGTCAGGTGCTTGTTAAAAATAATGAGTGTTATCACCTTTCTGGCACAAGAGGTCAGCTAGCCTCATGGAAGGAATTCAGTCTCCCCTGCCTGGGCTAGCTCAGTGACCATCCTAAAGCCACTCTGGGTGTGTCTGGAAGCATTTTATGGCGATTTGGAAGTGGCAGAGACAGGAAAATATCATTGGAATGGAGATTAAGATCTGAAGCTGCTCATTTTGAATAACCTTCCCTGTCTACCTGTCACCTGTGTCAGCAGGCTGTGGAGAAGTTGTGTTGAGTGGCAGGAATAATTAGTGGAGTTTGTGGAAGTATTAGAAGGGACATTAACAGTCCTTGGACAGGGTAGGGTTGACAGGAAGTCAGCTAGGAGAGAGATCAGAAGGTACAAATAGGAAGAAGGCCTTCTCTGGAGGGTACTCACCTTACACTCAAACTCCTGAGGGTCAGCTGCCCTAGTGAGTGCTGTGTCTCTCGCTTCATGCACACCCGGTGCTGATGGGTGCAGTGTATTTCTGATTTAATTCCCATTAGGTTCATAAGTGGTGACTAGTTCTAGGCAAATTACAGATCCCTATGAGTAAAATCCTTACCATGTTCATACTGTAGGTTACTGTGCAGATTTGTGGGTGGTAACTGTGTTATGTAAAAACAAATATCTCATTGATATTGTTTCCCCCTCTTGTTAATATTTAAAACTCCAATTTAAGAGGTTTTCAAATGTCTTTTTATGTTTATTATTAGACCAGCTGGGTACAACTAGACAGTTGCAGAGACAAAAAAAAAACAAAACAAATGCACGGCTGTCAAATCTCTCAGGCTCATTAAGCCAGAATCTAAATCCAGGTCTCAACATTCGCTGTATTTTACCCTTTTGGTTTATTGGTTCCACCTCTTTGACTAAGCATTTTAGTGATTACTGTACACTTATAAATACACACTTTCAACTGTCATGTTTAACTCTGTACCGTTTATACTGCTTAACACATCATCTGCAAACCTTGCAAATGTCATGATACACTCTAGTCACTTCTCCTTCCCTTCATGCTGACTTCCCTACATTTTCCACTTGTGTTGTAAGCTCCATAATACATTGCTTCTCATTTTTTTGTTTGTTTGTTTGTCTGTTTTGTTGCTGTTGTTGTTCTGAATGGCTAGCAATGTTTTCATGTAATTAAAAGTAAAAGCAGTTGTATATGTTAGCCTTGAACTTTGTCCTTTATTTTACTTACTGCCTCATGCAGTTCCATTTATGATGTTAAAAGCATCCCATTGGCAATGAATCCCCAATTTTTGTTTGACTGAAAATAATTCTCTTTCACCTTCATTTCTGTAAGTTATTTTTACTGGGTATAGTCTGACTTGGGAGATTCTTTTTATTTTTTCATGGGTTATTTTAAGTACTTTACAGCTACTCCATCGTTTTCTGCCTTGTATAGTTACTAAAGTTTAGCCTGCTGTAGTTTTTATGGTTGTGCTTACTTTCACTGTTTTTAAATTACTTTTTATGTTAGCATACAAAACAATGAGTTACATTCTCTCATTTTCATACATATGTATTATTGTGTTTTGCTCATGTACACTTTATTCCCCCTCTTTTGTTTTGTGGTATTATTGATTTTAAGTAGCCTGACTATAACAGGACTATGTGTCTACAAGTGAGTATTTTGCCCTTCTAGTTTTCTGAGTTTCTTGAATCTGTACTTTTGTTACTGAGCCCTTAGGTTCACAAAATTGATGCTTAGTTTCCCCGTGAAGCAGGAATTGATAAAAGAAAATGGATTTATGAACTATTTGGCCATCAGTGTAAATAGGAGATAGGCTTCGGTCTTCCCTGAGGTGGTGGTAAATCCTTGTAGAATATCTTAGAAAAGCCAGGAAGTCTGTATAAGTTAATTTAATTATGGGGTAAGGTGCTGGAACTGTGTGAAATCTCTTCCCAAGAAGCCGGTTCTTCTTTGGGTAGTGCTGGGTCTTTAGCTACCCCTCACCATGTGTGGGATTTAAGGCAAATTTTAATTCTTTTGGGTTCATTGTCTCAACAGTTTGACCTCTGAAAGGGAGGGACACAGAAATTGTTTTAGAGTATCACTTTATCTGCCAGAGCTTCAGTCAAATATATCTGGGCACAGGGTCTTTTCTGAAACTGACATTCAACCAAGGACCATGTATGGATATAACCTAGAACCTCTGCTCAGATGTAGCCTGTGGTAGCTCAGTAACCAATTGGTTTCCCAAAGTGAGGGGAACAAGGACTATTTCTAACAGGAACTCAATGAAGATACCTGATAAAACAGGATCAGATGAATGGGGGGAGGTCCCCCCCTATCAGTGGACTTGGAAAGGGGCACAGTAGTGATGAGGGAGGGAGGGAGGGACTGGGAGGGAATGAGGGTTCGGGGCACGGCTGGGATACAGATTTAATAAAATGTAATAAAAAAAAGTTAGAATCCTGGTTACATTTCTCTCCCCACCCCCTTCAATCTTGAATGAAATACTTAGGTAGGATACAAATAAGAGCTAAAGTTAAAGGGCATTTGGTTAATGTAAGGTTAATGTAAATTTAATGCATAGGCACCATGCCATACTCAGATTTGCCAACTTTTGGAAGGACTGGAACGATTCCTTGAGCTGTGTGTTGTTTCTAGCCTGCCTTCCTGACTGAGTGGGAAGGCCATAAATCCGAGTCATGGCACCAAATCTTGTTGTTCTTGTTGGCTGGCCTTGCTGGTTCTTGAATGGAAGGGTGTTCAGGAAACTCTGAGGTCTGGAAAGGTATCCCAGATCTGAGGTGGGACAGTGTCCCAAAGGAAGGGCATCCTAAGGCATGGGAGCCCAGGAACCACAGCTCTGAGAGGAGGCCTCCTCAATAGAGAAGTTGCAGATCCCAGGGGAGGATTTGCTCAACCCCTGCTTAGCTTCTGAGCTTTGGAACCTGAACCCCACTCCTTTTCCAGCCATTGCTCAAGGACTAGACATAGCTTCTGGTGTGTGTGAAGGCAGTGGGTCTCCACAGCTCGGGGCCAGTGAGCCAGAGGTGGGGAGGGTTGATAGTGGGCTTCTAGGATTCTCTGCTGCCACAGGGGAGGGGTTGGGTGGACAGCAGCTTGGGAAACTCTGCTGCTAAGGTGGGCAGCTTTGATCACTGCTGCTGCTACAGGGATGAAAGCCCTACACCGTGAAGGTCTTCTTCCTAATGAAGTCCTTTTTTTTTGGTGAGATTGGGTTTTGTTATGGGCAGCTTCCTGGAAAGTAGCTTGTTCCTTTTGAAGGAGAACAGCCCATGTTAGCTGCTATACAGTTCTGGGAGCTTTAATGTGGGTCACTGTGCACAAAATTTCTAGCTATATTATCTCTCTGCAAGTAGGGGTCATGCAAATGAAGATGATCCTGTTTGATCAAAAGCCCTGATCAAAAACTTGGTCATGCGGCAGGAGTTCTGTGATGTCAAGATATAACACTCTATAGCTAGTGGCTTTGGATTTCTGGATGAAGGTTGTGAAAATTCCTTAATGAGGTGGTCATGGGAATGAGGTAGCCCATCAGCAATGTCCTTTGTCCTGGACACCAGCATTTCCAAAGTGATACATTAGCTCTAGAGACTCTAATATATAAAGGACAATGATAGACTGAGGAAAGATTTCTCAGGTAGTAAATCTGTCTTAGGACACTGTTGTTAGTATGCTACTGTAATCACAAAAACAAGCCTAGCGTGGCTTTCTCCTGTCTGCAAACTGCAGCGTATTAAGAGTGAGAGTAGATGCCGATAGTTCCATGTTTGCCTGCTCCCCCAAAGCAACCCCATGACTTTCCTGGTCTTTGATACAAACTTGCCTTTAGCTGCTCATGACTGGCCTCATTGTTATCAGAAAGGGTGCTGTTTAAAGCACAAAGGCTTAGAAGCTTTTTTTTCTGGTTTCTAGCTGTCTTTTCTCTACTTCTATCCCTGCTCACCTCACCTTCCATGCCAGTGAGATGGCTCAGCAGGTAGGGTTGCTTGCCCCGAAGCCTGATGTCCCACCTGAGTTCAGTCTCACAAACCCTCATGGTAGGGAGGCAAGAACAGACTCATATAGATTGTTCTTTAATTGTACTCACACAGGCACATACACCCACATGTAAATGCAATGATTCTTTTGAAGTCCTCAGCTACTTTCACACCGACAGCATTTTGAACTTTGACTTCTGGCAGTCAGGGACTCTGTGACTCCCTGTTCAGTGCATGTGGTTCTCCATGTTGGCAGAATCGCATTGCTAAGCGCAGCAGGAAGCTCGTGGATTATGACAGTGCCCGCCATCACCTGGAGGCTCTGCAGAGTTCCAAGCGTAAGGATGAGAGCCGGATCTCTAAGGTAAGAATGGACCCAGTGAGCGAATTCACTCTCTGAATCTTAAGG
Source organism: Rhombomys opimus (assembly GCA_010120015.1). Taxonomy (NCBI): domain Eukaryota; kingdom Metazoa; phylum Chordata; class Mammalia; order Rodentia; family Muridae; genus Rhombomys; species Rhombomys opimus. The sequence goes on along the minus strand of REGO01000113.1, from coordinate 705,533 downwards.
CCTGCAGCAGCAGCCTTGTTTTTAAAAGTTAGACAGACGTGTACCTTTGAAAGGGTGACTGCAAGCAGGACAGAATTCAAACAAAATTATAGTTTTCTAAGCTACCTTAAAATAAGTTTGTTTTTTCATGTTATTGTGAGTGACATTTACTGACACTGGTCTCACATTGTGACCAGAATAACTCTGAGCCTCTTGCAGTGATTCCTGATCAAAGAAACCAAGGACTGTTTCTGCACTTCAGACAAAACTCCTGATCAATAATGACGACAGAAGCTACGTCTACATAACAGTAATTTTCTTGCAGAAGATCCATTCCATTAGCTCTTATTATGGTATTAGTTACTCTTTTTTTCTTTAGCTACTTTTTTTCAATGCGGTGATAAAACGCCATGTCTAGGCAGCTTGTAGAAGAAAAGCTTGTTCGAAGCTTAGTGTTTTGGAGGGGTATGAGTCATTCCCTCATCATTAAGTGGCAAAGTATGGCACCAGGCAGGGACGGTAATTAGATCAGGAATCTGGGAGCTCACACTTTAAATCATAAGCAGGAAACAAAGATCAAACTCAAGATTGTACAAGGCTTCAAGCTATCAGAACCTGCCCCCAATGCCGTACCTCCTGCACCTTCCAGTCCTCCTTCGGGATCATCACTAACTGGGGACCCGGTAGCCAAATGCCCAAGACTTTGGGGGTCGTCTTCTTCAAGCTACCAACAATCATGTATGCCAGCAATCTGCAGACAGTAGCTAAATGGTGTCAGCTAGTTACTACTCCCTTGGAATCCACGATTGATTTGTCGCGTTTCTATCACATACCACCTGCCAAGTCCCCTACCAACATGGCATCTTTAGATCAGGTTCCTGACTACTCACCTCTTTTAATGGATCCCACTAAGAAAAAAAAAAAAATCCTAAATCCCCTAGCACGACATACAAGACCTTCACAGAGTGGGTATGACTTAATTGTTCACCCTTACTAGCTCTCAAGACCTTTCTGTTTCCTATTTAATTACAAAAGGGTGTCGATTTCAAAAAAAGAAGCTCTCCTCACAATCCTCTCAGGATACCATAAGGCTACTCCTGTTTATTATAAAATGATGCTATTATGTATGGAAATGGTTCCCCTTGTGTGTAAATGTAACGTGTGTCATTTCTAGGCAGAAGAGGAGTTTCAGAAAGCACAGAAAGTGTTTGAAGAGTTCAATGTTGACTTACAAGAAGAGCTACCGTCATTGTGGTCAAGGTAAGCATGCTTCTGCTCCAGTTTCCACACACCTTTTAGCAGTTTGTGAGGAGTGGCTTTCTTCTGTGTCACTCCCCTTGTCTGTGATGCTTCTGTCCTGTCTCAAAGAAGTTTTATACCTATGCTTTCCAATAGGGAAGGCCGTTATCACATATACCTGCTGAATACTTGGAGTATGGCTGGGGAGACTGAGGAACAGAATTTCATATTTATTTTGTTGTATCATTTTAATTAAATAGCCATATGTGTGTGGCAGCTGTTTAGCCCTTGTTATGTTTCTCAGGTGGAGACTCAAATTCTCAATAGAGGATTCTCACTGGGAGAATTTCCCTTAGTCGTAAGACTTACAGTAAGACCCCTCAGCTCTTGGTTGGAGTTCCCGTCTTCTAAGACCTCATCTCATCTTCTGACCTTGTTCTTTGGACTTTTAACCTGGCACCAAATGCTGCTCTTATTTACAGACATTCCGCAAGTTTCATGGTATCTCAGAGTGAGATTTGTGGAGTTCATTCTGCTCTCACCACTCAGTGGAAGAACCACAAAGCTGGTGGAAGCAGGGATGTTTTATGTTCCTCAGTTCTCATCAGCAGTTCCATGCCACCAGCCCCTCAGATAGAACTTTGCTCTCCATGCTGTATTACTTTTAGTCAATCTCTTCCCCTACCTCCCAAATAGCTGGTGGCCCAGAAGAAATTAAACACATCTGCAGGCTTAATTTCCCGCTGCTTTAATCTAAGGCTCCCTTTAACTGAAATTGCACACAGTCATGATTTTTCACAAGTACACAGTTCTTTTCCCATTTGCATTGCTCAACCCTAAAATTGAAGTCAGTACTTTTAATCTTTGGTGTCTCTTGTGGGTAAATGCTCAGGATTGGACATGCAGCAGGGAACATGTATTCAGTTCCCTGAATGCTTGAAATTCTGCATTCAGGGAACTCATCTTGGACATTCAGAAATTATTCATTGTGTCCAGTTGTGCTTTGGTGTTCATCAGGTCCCCCCCTTCTCTGTCTTCTGCCTAATTATCCTATTTATTTACAAAGCTGAGCTATTGGCACCAACTCTTTCCAGGCCCATTTTCCTCTCCAGTTCCGTCAGCTTTTTAAACATATATTTTACTCCCTTTTCAGATGTGAATATTTTCGTATGTAAAAAGGAGGATGTTAGCCGTATAAAATGCCCTATGTTTTTGTTTGCTTATTTTGAGATAGGGTCCCATGTAGCCCAAGCTGGCTTAACTCACTTTGTGGCAAAGGATTACCTTGAATTCCCAATCCTCTTGACTTTATCTCCCAATTCTGGGATTACAGGTGAACATACCACATGGAGCTATAAAGTATCCCCTTTTACCTCTCTTAATAAGAGTTTGCCTGATACCTGCTCCAGGTCTGCTGCTTACCTTTTCCATGGCACACCTTTTCCATTCACTCTGCTTTCATCTTTGACTCTAAAATGTGGATAGTATTAAGCGTAATGCTTGCTTTTAGTTTGCTTGTCTTTTCTTTTCTTTTCCTTTCTATTTTATCTTTTTTTATCATCTATTACTTCCATGCAAAGAAAGTTGTTTCAAAAGTTTGGGTGAATAAAGAAGAGAAGTGAGGTCTCTGGGGAGATGGTTCAATGATTGCAGCGCTTGCCGCACAAGCATGAGAAGCTGGTGTCAGGTCTCCAGTGCCAAATAGAACGGGGCATGGTGGCATGCATTTGCCACCCAGCATGAGGCTGGAAACAGAAGCATCTAGATGGATCATTGGCGCTCACCAGCCACCAGTCCAGCCAGTCAGTGAGCTGCATTTTCAGTGAGAGGCTTGTCTCAAAGGATGAGGTGAGAAGTCTACCTCTGGTCACCACATGTGTGTACACACACACACACACACACACACACACACAATCTCCTGCCAAGAGGAAGCAATAGGTCGCAGACAACTGTTAAGTATTATTTATTTTCTCCTTTTGGTCATTGCTGGAAGTTGAACTCATGCCACACAGGTAGATACTCTACCTCCTGACCTACATTTATGTTTTGACCTAACTCGTGATTCATGGTGATAAAGAAGGAGGACTCCATAAGGAATACTTAAGCTGAATTTTCAAAGTCAGTATTTGGTGAACAAATATTCCAAGCTGATGAATGCACAAAATAAAGGTATAGGTTTTGTAGATACGGGATTATTAAAAGTTTTTTTCAGTTTTGAACTTTTGTCTTATTTTATGTGTATGGGTATCTTGCCTACCTGTATTTCTGGGTATCAGGTGTATGCCTGGTATCCATGAAAGCTAGAATAGAGTGTCAGGTACCCTGGAACTTGGGGGAGTTATGGATGGTTGTGAACCACCATGCAAGTGCTAGGAACCAAACTCAGGTCTTCTGAAAGAGCAGATAGTGCTCTTTACCATTGAGACATTTTTTCAGCTCCAGTTCTTAGAAGTTTAATTATTGTAATATGGCATGAGGCTAATTGGAAAGAGAATGCAAAGGAGGGAATTGTGTGGAGAAAAGGGCAGAGGCTAGGGGTTAGATGCATTTATTTATCAAATATTTATTTATTGGCCACCCACTGCATGTCTAGCTTCCCTGAGGTGCTATAGATCTTATACTGAAATTTTTATTTTCTTACTGCCTACTTTGAAGGAGAAAAAGAAATTAAAGTAAAATATCAGACAAAGATTATGTAATGGAGACTGACATGTCTGGGTGCTAGCTTCAGAGATAAAAAAAAAAGCGTCTCTCAAAGGCCTAGTATAGAATGAAAATGGAGGTTTGGAAATGCACTCAGTTCCGTCTTATGTGTGCCGTGTTAGAAGAAGCATTAGGAGTTTATAAAGGTAATGAAGACTGTAGCTCAAAAAAGAAGGATGGGAAATGCTAAGTATGGGTGATGTCAATGCCCAGCTACCTGAGCAGCAATATGAAGCATTACAAAGTAGCAGAAAACCCTTCAGGAAAACCTGAGAGGAAATAATGATATCTTTATCAGAACCCTGAAAGAAAGGAGACCACCGAGAAGCTGAGAATAGGGAACACTTTAATGATGAACATGTTCCACGGTGCTCATTAAAATAGGAAGACCAAGTCTGTGAGAACCCAATGGTAATTAACCTTTGCTGAACCTCCAGGATGGGCCCAGTGGGAGGAGGGACCAGGGGCTCTGTAGCAGGCACCGGGGACTTCGTGGATCATTAGGGAGCAGCACAGTGGATGTCTCTGGTTTGAAAATCTTGATTTTGAGAAAGGGCACAAGGAATCACGCACTAGCTATAGAGGACTGATAGAACAATGGAAACCTTTGAAAGTCAATTCTTGTCGCTTTCAGAAGATGGCAGGGCCAGTGGCAAGAGGGTGGGGGACAGTTAGCCTGAGAATGTGTGGGGTGAGTGGCAGATAGGAACAGTATGAGGATGTCGATAGGACTCGTCATACAACTCCGGGGTCTGAATTATGTGATTCCAGAGGACCCGGACTCCAGTGGGCTCTGTTGCCTGTAATAAAAAACCAGTGATCTACTGTGCATGGTGAGAAACTTTGGTGCACTCAGTCATAAGCGGAATGTCTTCATCAAAGTCTTCCTTACCTTAAGGGTCAGGGACTTATGTGGAAGGGAAGGCATACAGATTGTAAAAGCCAGGGTGATGCATGACTCCAAGAAGAAAACAGTGTCTTCCTGACACAAAAAGACTGATGCACATATGAACTCACAGAGACTGTGGTGGCACGCACAGGGCCTGCACAGGCTCAAGACAAATGTAGTCCCAGCACCAAGAAGGGGAAGTGAACATGGGCTCCTGCCCCTAACCAAGACGCTATCTGCAAATGATATCGCCAAGCAAAGAAGAGAAGAATAGTTTTCTCCAATGGAGTCCCAGTTGGTAGACAACACACTTAAGGGCAAGCCTTGGGTCCAGGAATTGTTGGGAAACACAAAACAAACCCAATGGCATTTTTGCGACCTTTTTGTTTATTTTGTTTTGTTTGGACATTTTGTTTGTTTGTTTGTTTTCAAGTCAGAGTTTCTCTGTGTAGTCTTGGCTGTCCTGGAATAGCTTTGTAGTCCAGGCTGCGCTTGAACTCACAGAAATCTGCCTGTCTGTGCCTCCCAGATGTTAGGATTACAGGCGTGTACCACCACGCCCGTCTTGCTTGGACATTTCTATCTTATTGGTCCTTTTCTTGTTTATTTTGATTTCTGTTTTTGTGATTTTGTGCTGGTTTTAAATATATATGTTTTGCTTTTGTTTTTTTTTTAAATTTGTTTTAAAGAGCGAGAGAAGGAACATAAAGTTAGGTAGGCAGGGTGATGGGGAGGATCTCAGAGGCATTGGGGGAGCAGAAAATGTGATCAAAATATACTTTATGAAAAATTGAATAACAAAGCTTACAAGAAAAAGGTAGTGATCTTACACACGTTTTAAAAGTAGCTGTTTGCAAATAAAGTAATGAGGGATTTTTGCCTGTGATAGGTTAGAAGAGAGACAGTGGGTTGCTCCAGTTCACAGGTGGAGCCGTGAGAATAATGCCAAGATTCAAGATCTCACATAGATGTGGAAGAACAGGAATAAATATGATGTTCTGGCCATGGTGTGGGTACTTGCTCTTTTGGTAGATGGTAGAATGACTTTAGGGTTCTACTGTGTTCCCGTTAGGACTGCATGAAAGAGAGTGAATCCATGAGACCCACCCTAATGCAAAGTAAATGGGATAGAGTTGCAGCTGCAATGTGAAGAGGCTAAAATTTAGCAACATGAGTGTGACTGGGCTCAGCATCTGGGTAAACTTGGAATAAGACTCCCCATTATCCACCCTATCTCCATGATAGGTGAGAGTGTGGCCCCCTCCACCTGACATGCACAATTCCTTTGGTGCCTCCTGTGCACGCTGGAGGGAACAGTGTATGTATGGGCTTGTGTATCCTATCTGATCAGCTTCCAAGTATTTCCATCATTTTTTTAAAGATGTATTTATTTATTATATATACAGTGTTCTGTCTGCACGTATGCCTGCACACCAGAAGAGGGCAGCAGGTCTCATTATAGATGGTTGTGAGCCACCATGTGGTTGCCGGGAATTGAACTCAGGACCTCTGGAAGAGCAGCCAGTGCTCTTATCCTCTGAGCCAATTCTCCAGCTCATTTCCATCTTTTCTGAGGTGTGTGTATGTATGTATGTATCAGTGATAGCAACATGGTGATATCATCAAGCTGACTGAATTAAAAAGGAAAAAGAAATGATTTTGACAGCTAATCTTAAGGGTCCTGTTGATGTCATATAAAGACTTTTGGGGAGAACTGGTAAACTCTCAAAATCCCTTATGAGTGAAGAATTTTGAAGTGAGCTTTCTAAGAAATATCAGCATCCAGAGCCTCACACTTTGTAAGCATGTATTACACTGCTATTTAAACTAGCATTTCCTAAGTCAGGACATATCAGAATGTACTCTTCCAATGCCACTTTCATTTGTTTATTCAGTCGTTCGTTCATTTGTTTGTTGTTCCCTCACTCACAAAACATTCACTGTGTGCCTTCTGTGTCCTAGCTGCCATGTCAGGGGCCAAGACTATAATCATGAACAAGTCAAAGACCCCTTTGGCAAATAGTCTCTAATTTCATATATGAGGGGGAGGGGAACTTCTATAGGATAAGTTGCATCACCACTCTGACCATTTTTTTCCAAATTAATACGTGCTACTTAATTTCTAAATTATAAAATGAAACAAAATGTTATGAAAGTGTACATGCTTGTTTAGCTATTTAAAATATAGTATTTCTCTCTGGTATTGCACCAATTATTTCTTTCTATAAAAACTGATATAACAAATGATGTGACAGAAAAAGAAAAATTAAGCATGAAAATGTACTGCCTTAGTTCCTATGACTGTAATAAAATACCATGACAAAAGCAACTTAAGGGAAACGTGTTTCCTTGGCTCCAAGGTCCAGGATACAGTCTATCATGAGAATGAATTGACAGTGTCAGTGAGGGAGCAGGTCACATTACATTCACAGAACAGAGAAAAGAGCAGTAACTCCATGCATGCTACAGCTCAGGATCTCCTGCTTAGGGAATGGTGTCGCCATAGTTGGCAGGTCTTCCTACCTTCAATTAATATAATCAAGACAATCCCCTGCAGACCTAGCCAGAGGCTCTTCCCCCGACTGCTTCTAACAGTTGAAAATTTCATACCAAGAGTCACAAGCGCCTATTAGTTTTCCTTTTATGGTAACTGGGTTAGTGATTTAATATATTTAATATATCACCATTTACCAATGGATAGGAAAAATACACTAAGAAATAAGACTAGGTGATAAAAATGGGGAAATAAATAAATGAAAGATGTATCTTTCACTAAAGGAATCACAAATTTTAACTTAATGGATGCATTGTTGTCACTATCAAATTCATGGAAGTTATATATAAGATGATATTCAAAATTAAGAAGGAATATGACTTAGCCAATAGAAAGAGTTTGACAGGGAACATCAGAGATTCCTTACTGAAACTTTACACTAGATTTTGCACACAAGGAATGTACTCCCAGTCTCTCACTTGAGTCCTATTTCCCAAACACACTATTCCAAGGTTTTTACCACTACATTCCTGTATGCATCAGTACATGTTCAAATGCATACATTTGTCTCCTGTATCTGTGGAGAATTGGTTCCAGAAACCCCAGGGGAAGCAAAAACCAATGGCTGCTGAAGCCCTGTACGTTAGTTACATGATGTGGTACTTGTGTATAACCTACTCATATAATCCCATGCACTTTCAGCCATCTCTAGATTTCTTTCCAAGTAAGCTAATAGAATACCTAATACCATGACAACATTATACACATTGTTTTGATGTAAATTGTTAAGAAAATAAAAGAATACTGTCTATGTTCAGTGAAGATGCCCTCTGTCTTCTTATGGTTTTGATCAGCTGATATACAGCTCCATGGACACAAAGATCCTTCTGCATGCATATATGTGTAAAATAAAGGATTTGAAATAAGCTACGATAAAAACATGTGAACTCAGGGTCACATGGTAACTGTGGGTAAAGGAAATAAATGTCATATGTCAAGGACTTAAGGTACAAGATAAGCCATAGAAAAATAATGTCGTATTTGTGGGGCAGATTTACCATTTAATTCTCACTTCATTTCAGAGTTCTTAAATTTGGTTCCAAATTTTTGTTTTATTTTAAATTCAAAAAACCACCTAATTTAAGCGGAATTTGCTGACACTGAAGTAACAATGTCATGGTTAAAAACTGTTTTCTTGTGACCTATTCTATGACCTTCTATTACATTTTCCCCTTTTGTGGTTTAAATATGGTGTTTTCTCTACCTGTGAAGTGCATGACACTCTGGACAGTTAATCCCTATTTACTTTTCCTAGTGAATGAGGATCACTGCCCAGGGGATTGCTGTGAGCATCAAATGAAGGAACAAATAAAAGGAACTTGATGGCTCCTGGTTCCATTGATGCTGATGGTTTCTACATTTCTTCTTCTACACGCTGCAAGGCTCAGCCTAAGCAAGAGAAGATTATTAAATTTCCTGTTGTTTTAGACCTTAGTTTTTTATTTATTAAATTATTTTTTAATTAATTCACACAAGAATTGTTTTTTTTCATGCCTTATTTCTTTTCTGCAATTTTGTACATGAGTATTTAAAAAAAATTCTTCACAATTTATTCATTATGTATCCCAATTGAAGCACCCTCCTTCAACTGCCCCAGGCTCACCCTCCTTCCCTCTTCCCCTCATCTGCTTCCCCTAGTCCACTGAAAGGGTGCGTTCTCCGCTATTGCCATCTGCCCATAGCTTGTTAAGTATCATCAGGACCTCTTGGATCCTCTTTCTTTGTGACCTGGCAAGGCTGTATATCAGCGGCGAGTATTCAGAGAGCAGACAACTGAGTTCATGATAGAGGCAGCCCCTGCTCCCCTCACTCGGAGATCCACATGGAGGCTGAGCTGCCAATTG
>REGO01000113.1:667734-696315 GCA_010120015.1 Rhombomys opimus | reverse complement strand
TATTCTTCACAATTTATTCATGATGTTCTGGCCATGGTGTGGGTACTTGCTCTTTTGGTAGATGGTAGAATGACTGTAGGGTTCTACTGTGTTCCCGTTGGGACTGCATGAAAGAGAGTGAATCCATGAGACCCACCCTAATGCAAAGTAAATGGGATAGAGTTGCAGCTGCAATGTGAAGAGGCTAAAATTTAGCAACATGAGTGTGACTGGGCTCAGCCTCTGCCCCAGGCTCACCCTCCTTCAACTGCCCCAGGCTCACCCTCCTTCCCTCTTCCCCTCATCCGCTTCCCCTAGTTCACTGAAAGGGTGCGTTCTCCACTATTGCCATCTGCCCATAGCTTGTTAAGTATCATCAGGACCGCTTGGATCCTCTTTCTTTGTGACCTGGCAAGGCTGTATATCAGGGGCGAGTATTCAGAGAGCAGACAACTGAGTTCATGATAGAGGCAGCCCCTGCTCCCCTCACTCGGAGATCCACATGGAGGCTGAGCTGCCAATTGGCCACATCTTAGCAGGGGGTCTAGGTCGTCTCCATGCATGGTCCTCCAGTTGGTGCATCAGTCTCTGCAGAATCCCCTGGGCTCAGATCTTTTAGTTTTGTTGGTCTCTTTGTGAGGCTCCTGTTCCCTCCCTGTCCCTTTAATCCCATCGCTCTCTTCCTCTCTAATTGAGAGTTCAGATCTAATTTAACAATCAGTACCCTTCAGGTTTATTATTGTTTGTTTGTTTTGAGAACACCATTGAAACAATAAAATGAATTAAACTGAAGTTGTTACTCAGATGAATGAAAAAGAATTAAGTAAAATAGAGCCCAGATAGTCTTCATTTGGAGAAACAATTTATACTGAGGTTATAAGCTAAATCTCTGGCTTTTGTCTTACTCATAGGGAACGCAGATAAAGACAGATGGAGTTTGTCTAATGTCCCGCACCCTTCCCATGCCTTCCCTTTACAAACGTATTCAAGATGCTCCTGATGGGCAGCTTGTGTGCTCAACAGCTGAGAAAAGTCAGGCTTACTCTAGGATTATTTAATTATTTAATCCAATGTTGTTCAAAGTTATATATAGGAAACATAGTCTTAATTTGTTTTGTTGTCATTAAAATCCACTTTTGCTAACTGATCTTGCCTTTATTTGTGTTTTCCCTTGTTAGACGAGTTGGCTTTTATGTCAATACTTTCAAAAATGTCTCCAGCCTTGAGGCCAAGTTTCACAAGGAAATTGCAGTGGTGAGTGATGGTGACTGTTTCCATTATGGAAGTCAACATACATGGTTTTTGTGGCAGCAGTGTGGTACTACTCTCTGCACTGCTTTTTGTTTTATTTGTTGTTTTTTTTTTTTTAGAGAATGTCATTGAAACAAAATGAATTAAATTAAAGTTGCTGTTACTCAGACGAACGAAAATGAATTAAGTAAAATAGTAAACACACAGTTTTCTATATGCTTTGAAGATTTTATCATAGCCTTACTATCTTGTTTTCATCCGCTGTTGGATGAAATGTTGGAATTTCAAATGATGTTCTAAACTGATGAAAAATTGATCTCAAAATATTTAGATAAGCAGCAGCCATGTTGTTGTCTATTGATCTCTTAGTTCATCAGGACAGCCACAGGACTGTATTTACCAGGATTAAGACAATCAGATTTTCATTTCTGCTTCATATTCTAGTGAATGCATATTTGATTAATTTAGTGTTTGGTTTATCTCGGCTTAGCTGTAGATTTTAAATGTGGTATAGGGAATTTCAAGGGCCCTGAGGCCAATCTGACTCTCAGAATAGTTTTAGCTTCTTGTTAAACAGTCTCTTTTTGGAGGAGAAGAGCATGGGTGGGCATTCAGAAGTCCTGTGGTTAATGGGTCCTTGTCCCCTTAGCTTTGCCACAAACTCTATGAAGTCATGACGAAACTGGGTGAGCAGCACGCTGACAAGGCCTTCAGCATTCAAGGAGCGCCCAGGTAGGCCACTGGTCCTCACAGCTAGGTCTGCTCCATGTAAAAGTGATGGACTGCGTGTTGAACGTTCTAGAGGGTGGAGACAATGTTACACTCTTTTACTCACCTTGTAAAAGTCTGAGAGGAGCCTGTCCACCTAGAGAGTATTGAGCTCTTTTATTTACTTTTGGCCTTCAGTTACATCAAGATGCTACTGGTCACAGTAGAAGTAAGTAGCTGCCTCTCTGATTTGCATGGAACCTGCAAGCAACAGTGTGGGATCTTGATCATTTCTATTTGTTACTTTCTCTGGAATAGAAAAAATTCAAAAGCTCCACAGTTTTATGCTTATTCTTAGCTATTAAAGAAAAGAAAGAAGTGGAAGAGACCTCATCACCCTCCCTCTACCTCTGCCTTGGCACTTACTCTGCAACATGACTTTGTTATGACTCCATGGCATGTTGTCGTTAATGTGTCAGTCATAGACAGGGGCCCAATGACACAGCTCAGCTGTTTACCTTGGTTTGACTGCATACCCACTTGTTTTCTATGATTTTAAAGTCTCTTTTATCTCACCCATGCTTACCAAGCCTTGAGCAAGGAGTCAGAAATCCTAGGTTTCAATTCCGTGCCTTTATGTTTGACTTGCTTTACTTTTGTTATTGAAGACCGGTAGCCTTTGTATTTTTATTGCTCACTTAAAAATAGCTATAGAGGAAGTTGGGTGCTTTGGAATGAAATGATTTCTAAGGTGATGTTCAGTTCTGAGATTCTATGCTTGTGGCTTCTATGGCAGTCATTGTAAACACTCATAGGAATGTATTTACAGAATCACACATATACATATGCAGTCGCCAACCTCTCCATATGTCACTGTCTGAAGATTACTATTTTGATCACTTACTGCTCCTTAGCGTGGCTGTATCTGTAGTCTACTATAACTGCCAGAGCAGCAAGTGTTTCTTCTCTCTCCAAGGGAAGGCCATGCCTAAAAGAATCCAGGAAAGGAACAGAATTAAGGCTCCAATATTGTTTGTTTGTTTGTTTTTACCCTGTTGAACTAGAAAGAAGAGAAGAATAAGAATATCAAAATTCCTTTTGGATGTTATAAAAGTAAGGCATGTTAAGAAATTAAGAGTGGCTCCTTCTCATGGAAATGAAAGCAACAGATGCATTTGCAAATATCAGTTTCATAATCAGCTAAAACAAGAAGTAGGGTCACAGCCACTTAACAAATGTCTCTTACTCTTATTCCTATTTTTTTTAACATTCCTTGGCAGAGCAAGGTGGTAAGTTAGCTCTGCGGGCAGTCTCTAGACTAGAGCCTAGAGTGGGCTTTTTCTAGTCAGAGGTCATGATTGCTGGCCCCGAGACCCAATCATGTAGCATTTCTCTATAAAGCATCTGGCTTCCTTAGCTCTTGAATGTGTAGACCATGCTGTTGTGTCGTTATTCTTATTTAGGTCACAGACTCTTTTCCTTCTGGCTGTTGTCTTTAGAAGTTCTTAGAGAGTAGGATGTGTCCTGAGTACCGTCTTAGTCATCCTGCTTAACTGTTCCCAAGCATCTGGCAAGGTGCCTAGGACATGATGGCTTCTCAGGAAGTTGTAGAATCTCACCTGTCATGTGCTGTGCTGGCACACTACAAGGTGTCTGAGTTAGTGATTGTCTCATAAGAAAGAAATAATGGGTGACTCTCCAAATGTAATCCCAACCCACTCCTACTAAAGCTTTATTAACTCGCTTCCAAGATGCCTTTGAAAATAAAAGTGTCAGTTTTCTGGGTAATTTTCTATAGACTGTGGCAGGGCGTGATTCTCCTGAATATCAAACATGAAGTTGGTTTTATTACTACACCTTCTATTGGGAAATATTTGAAGCTTGTTGGGCATGTGGAGAGAACAAGACAATTTATACTAAGACTTAAATGCAAATGTAGTAAAACAATGAGTTTCTTTCTTTGTTTTTAACTTATTTATGCTCTGTCTTTTACATGTCTAAAGCAGGATCAACATTGCATGGCTGTTGTAAAGAAAAGGAATCATGCATGGCTGAGTTTGGTTCACAGTGAACAATAAATGGTGCCAGTTATCAGCATCTATTACTATTACTAATAACTAGAATTAACAAGGTAGTGGGGAATATGATAAAAATAAGATTAAGCTTCAGGATTTCTCTGGGATAAAGACTCTTGGGTCAAAGGAATCCTGCTTCTCAGAAGGCTTCTTGATCAATCCTCTGTTCCATCCAGTGATTCAGGTCCTCTTCGTATTGCAAAGACACCGTCGCCCCCAGAGGAGCCTTCACCCCTGCCCAGCCCAACGGCTAGTCCTAACCACACATTAGCGCCTGCATCTCCTGCCCCAGTGCGACCCAGATCACCTTCACAGGTAGGTAGTGTATGCCGGGGGCGTGGGAGAACTCATGGGGAGCTGACTTTCTCTGGGATCCTCCTATGATGACCAAGCATTATAGAAAATTCCTATGGCAAGGTATGAGACAGTAGATATTACCATTACCACTACAAAATAAGTCTGTTTTCTACTTAAACTTTGTTTTTCCTCCACTATTCGGGGTTTTTATCATTTGGGCCTTCTGGCCCTATCCCCAGCTTTTTAGGCTGATCAGTTCCCATCCTTACCTTCTCTTACCCTTAGAATCCTGCCTTTCAGAGGCTGCAGGAGTTTCTGTCAGTGATGGAACACTTGCCTGGCTTTCCCCGTACTCCGAGCAGTTAATAGCCTTAGAAAACAAGAGCTACATCTTCAGAGCTCCATTCACTCTGTATTCTCCCTGAACCTCCATTTCAGTGCTACATCGTGGTCAGGGACTTCCCAGGACTGCTGTATTTTTAGGTACCCTATCCCCCACTTTGTGTTACACATGAATTTCCAACTCAGTAGAAGCTGAAAACAACCAGAGTTGTAAGAACCAGGGTAAAAGAACTAATGAGAAAAAAAAAACTACCACTTTTGATTTCCCTACATTGAATTAAAATAACGTTTCTGTAGGGACATTTAATGTTCATGGTCCACTGTAAGCTTTCATATATATATGGTTGAAGCTGGAAAGTTGCAAGAAAGTAGGTGTGATCCAGTATGAAGTTCTCATTTCAAAATCGTGGATTAGAATCTTTCTCTGATTCCATTGGGAAAAACAAACAAATGAACAACTGCCTTGATTTTTGTTTTGAAATTCCAATTTTCTGCTGATGAGAGAAATCATTTGTAGTTGAGCTGAGAGAATATGTGGCCTCTCTTGAAACCTCATAGGTCCTGCAACTCTGGGCAGTGCTCAAATGAAGATGCATGGACTCTCATCTCATGACCCGACTTCTTTCTATTAGACCATTGCTTGTCAGTGTTCAGAGAGCCACCCAAGAGGACAACATTCTTAACTTGAATCAAGTAGTCTTACACCTATGAGCAGATCAGTTTCAGTCAGAAGTCAGTCTTCTTACACAGCTGTGCTCATGTCACACTTCCTCAAAGATGTCACAGCCAATGTCTTTGGCTACCATGTTTGTGTTTGGATGTTTCCTAGACAAGGAAAGGGCCTCCTGTCCCACCTCTGCCTAAGGTCACCCCAACAAAGGAACTGCAGCAGGAGAACATCATCAACTTCTTTGAGGACAACTTTGTTCCAGAAATTAATGTGACAACACCTTCCCAGGTGAGTGCTCAGAGCAGCTGGGATGATGTGAAAGTGCTACTGTGGGAGGGAATCTCAGGCTGACTGTGGAGAAAGTAGCAGATATCTGAACCATTACTAAAACTTTGTCACTTGGGCTTACTTCATTACATTGTAGAATCAAAAGATTATTAAATGTAAGATGTATAGGATTTTAATATTCTAACATTTATTGAGAAGAATATATTTATGACAGGGTTTATTGAAAAGTATAAGACTCACTGTCATCCTACTACTGAGATATAACATGAGTTTTCTTTCAATCTTTCTACCCACCCTTGAGGATTTATCAGTTTTACATCGTAAAATGCAGGTTATATTGTTATGCAGTCCTGAGGTAGCATCTTCAGTTCACTGGCTTTCTTTTTATATCACAATATTGTCTTCACAAAAGCACTGAATGTTACTATCTTACCAACTGGATGTCGCAACCCCTGACTCTTAGCTAAATGTTAATTTCCAGATTGCATCAGTCTGCACCTTTGATTTTAGCCAGAGTCATTTTCTGTTTCTTCCGCATTAACATTTGCACTGAACGTATTTTAGCATGGCTTGTCCTTGCTCAGTTGCTTTAACCAGTGTCCATCCATCGCCTCCTCTCAATTCCAACACAATTATGGGCTTTAGTCCTCTAGAAGCCTGTGTACTTAGTTGAGGACATGCCTATCTAAAAGATGAGGCTCCTTAAGTGGCAAGAAGGTGACACAGAGTAGTTCTGAAGTCGAGATGAGGTCCTGAAGTGTTCTTTCTTTTTAAGTGTTTTTATTTGAAGTTTTCTGGCTCCCCTACAAGGACCCTCATAGCGGGGAGAGGGAGAGCCAAGGTACTTTTGAAAATTACAGAGGTCAGGAGAGTCCTTAAGTACTTCTGGGAGCATTAACTCTTGCTGGTGTCATTGAAAGAGGTGGGAAGCAGGGTTGGTTAGAAGGGAGAGGGTGTCCTCCAGGATGGAAGCCTCATAGCTTACAGGTAGGGCTGCTCACCTGGCTGGGTACCACTTTCTGTAGGACCTCATGGAAACCTCTCCACCATGACATGATGGATTATGTGCCACATTCATTTGTCTGTCAGCTGAATTTGAAATTAGTACGCACCTGAGACTTATAGCAGTCCGTTGAGGGTGGGGGAAATTCCTTGTCATTTAACCTGTTTTCTTTTAGTTTAAAAGGGAGAAAGAAGAGTAGTTCTAGTTTTGTTTGTGTGTTTGTTTGTTTTTACCTGAGAGACTCCTTGGCTCCAATAGCTGGATCACAGAGTATGAAATCCAGTGCTTCCAATTCACTGAACGGCCCCTGTTTTCACACCAAGTTGTGGAAAGAAGTGAACTGGGATTTAGGTTGCAGTTTGTCATTTTGGGCTTTTGAGTGAGGGAGGAAAATCTAGTTTTGTTTCAGGTAGACAGAAGCTGCCGTAGTATTTAAAAATTTTCTCAGCTGATTGTCCTTCTTGCTACAAGCAGCATGTGTGCCGCTTTAGCACATAGCCAGCAGGTCTCACTCTGAGAGCTGCCGTTTTGATCAGTTGGGAGTCTGCATGGTCCAAATCAGTGATGGTGAGCTGGCTGCTGCGGGGAATTAACAGCTTTTATTCGTGGAGCTGTCCCGCCAAGCCAAGGGTGTGTAAAGCAGTCTTGTTTCAAGCGTTTCATGTAGGATTTTTGAACACTTATGTGTTGTGTGCCTATCATGTTAGCTGCATTGAGAGGACTGTAGGTTGGCGCATACACTATAAGCTAATGGATTGTAAAATCTGGGTAATAATGTTTTGGGCAGTGTACAGATGAATGGGTAGTAGAGGAAAGAGCAACTCTTGATGAAAAATGAAATAGTAATTGCAAGTATTGAAACCTGGAAAGCGCAGGATCATCGGTACAGATTTCCCCTTACATTAATGCAAAGTGACTCTTTTCAGTGTTGCCTCGGTTTTTTGCTAAGTGAGTCATCCTACAT
Organism: Rhombomys opimus; assembly: GCA_010120015.1. Classification (NCBI taxonomy): domain Eukaryota; kingdom Metazoa; phylum Chordata; class Mammalia; order Rodentia; family Muridae; genus Rhombomys; species Rhombomys opimus. The sequence continues at coordinate 688,738 of REGO01000113.1, read as the reverse complement.
TTAGAAGATAGTTTATGTCTGCTGATGGCTATTTTTATCATGCACTTAATGGGAAAGAAAAACACTTCTGTTAATCCTGGCCAGATGCTGCAAATGTAAGAAGCAAAACCTATCCTGTCTGATGGAAAAGTCGCCGCAGCAGCAACACTCTCCCAACTGTGCCCTTGGGACTGAGACTAAAAATCCACTAAGCCTGCAGGGCCCTCTAATGGCCCAAAGCTTAATCATAACTCAGAATTTTCTGGAGCAAATGCTTTTTTTTCCCCTTTGCTTTTAGGAACACCAAGGAATGTCAGACCCAAAAGCTTTCCCTGAATTCCCAAATTTTTGTTCCCAAAAATAAACCGCCAAAGGATGGGCTCCCTCTTTCCTGATAGTCTCTCCCAAGAACTTAAACAGTAAAATACAGCTCTGTGCACAAATCCTTTACTATGTTTTAATTTTTATTACTTCTTTGAGAATTTCCTACTGTATATTTTGATAATATTCACCCCTTCCCTGATTCCTCCAAGATCCACATACTTGCCTATCCACCTCACTCAGTGGCAACGACTTCTTCTCCTCTTCCTCTTCCCCTCTTCCTTCTTGTCCTCTTCCACCCCCTCCTCCTCCTTCTTCTTCCTCATCAGCTCTACTTTATGCTGCCCATATATTCTTGGGTGCGTGACCTTCCCCTAAAATGTGGAAACGAAAACTGACTCTCCCTCTCCCCAAAGCTGAAGCTATCCATTGCCAGTTGCTCCTCAGGTAGGGGTGGAACTTCCTTAACACCTCCCCTTTCCATGCTGAATTTTTGTAGATCTGGGTTAATTACCATCTACTGCAGGAAAAAAAGCATCTCTGATGATAGTTGAATGAGTCAGTGATCCATGGGTATAGCAATATGTCATTAGGAGTCATTTAATTATTGTGTTCCTTTTGCAGAATAATAGTAGTGGGTTTTCTCCATAGGGCCCATGAACTATCTAGTCTCAGGTTCTTGGCTACTTTAGTGGTGTCAGGATGGTTTCTCTCTCATGGAGTGGGACTCAGGTCTAATTTTTAAAAGTGGCCAGTTACGTACATGATATTATGTCATGCCAGTATTACACCAGTATTTGAATAGAATAGCAAAGTGTATTATTTAATAAAACACTAATTTTATCACGTGCTATGAAAAGAGGGACTCAGGTTGGGGGTCCTATGAGACTAGGAGGATCTTTATCAAGTTTTTATTTATTATAGCTCATGCCAGCATGCTCAGGGCTCTGAAACATGCTACAACAAAAAGCGCCAATTTACTTTTCTTTAAGCTGCTTCTCTAATGGTCCCAGACCTTGTCCTTTAGGAACAGGTTTGGTAAAATATTTTAAGACATGAAGATTTAAAAGATATATCCCTGGGAAACAAATCTTGGCATATAATTAAGATCTTAATAGGTACAACAAAAGTAAACACATGGATACACACAACATCTAGGTACACTCATATAGGATTCTAGTCCTCTCATTTATCTTCAGAAAATGATTTAAACCGCTTTCTAGTTTATCTTAAAGACTTGATTTCAAATCTATTCTTATCTCCCACCAGAGCCTTCCTTAGGGATTCTTGGGACAGAGCAAGTTTTTTTTTGTTTTTTTTCTATACATGATGCTTAATTACTTGAAATGTACATGTCAGTAACATTTTCTTGTCATGTTCCATGGGGTTATATGGGTTAAATGCCATGTTAGTCAAAGGGGGCAATTTACTCAGCAGCCGCCTTCCCATACTGAGACCGCTTCACACAACCAGTTTATTTCTCTATCAATCTACCAGTCATCACAGGAGCTCATTCTAAGCAAAGCAGCCATCCATCTTTCTTGCCCTGTCCGTCACTGTCGGCTTTCACACTTAGTCATAACGTAACGAAGGCGCTGCAGAAATGGCATGATGTACTGATCCCAGAAGGAGTTCGCAGTTGTTCAGCTGGCTTCTGAGAAAACAAAAACAAAATAACTAGGAAATTGGTTCCCTAAAATGTTGAGTTCATTCTGTGCCAACTTACTAGGACGCTGCTGGGTTCCTACGTGTGTAGGAATATGAAACAGACGTGACAATAAGAGGATGGTGGTCAGTCAGTTTATACATAAAAGGACCTGAGTTATATTACTCTTTTAAATATTTCTATAATAAATGCTGTAGGGAAAGCACTTTATAACATTATTTTTTTAATGGGTAAAATTTGCTTCATTCTAAGATTGTGACTATTTAAATCCTCTCAGTTGCTGTCATTAATGCCAATGTTCAGGTTATTTGTAATACATCTGTAGCACTCTCTTTATACATTTCCCGTCTTGAAGATAGATTTCCCCAGCCGCTGCTTGCTCATATGTATTGATGAAATGCTACAACTTCTCTCATTGTTAGAAATTATCAACTCTTTTGTTAAGTGAAAGCTCTACTTGGCCTGATAACTCCTAATTGGCCTTGTTACTACAAGCTTTATCTTCTCTGACCTAAACTTCCCATTTAATCTTGGGATATAGTAAACATTCTTAAAATATGTTGAAAGAACAAAAGAGGAAAACAATGTCTAGAAGAAGTAATGCCAGTGCCCCCATTTGGCCTGGCTCATTAAGACACTGTGCTATGATTTAGCAATGTGTATGCACGTATATGCATATGCAAAGTTCTGGGGTCTAGCTTGGAAGTACATTGCAATACCTGGTGCCTCCTATGACTGAAGACTTCACATGCTGAAAGGACACGTAATTAACACGGAAGCTTATAAAATAAACCAAAGCACAAAATAAAAGCTAGGAAGTATAATTCAATTGCCTAGAAGTAATACTTTCAGTAATTCTTTTATGATATCATATTTTTCTCTTTAAATAGTGAAACAAAATATGGTTCTGAAATTTAATGATTTTTATTGGTTTGTAATCTTTTGAAAATTTTGCTGCAATACGGTAACATAATCTCATGTCAGTTTGACTTGATCTCATCCTTATAGACAGCAGGATGATTTCATTGTGAGGGTGTGTCATGACAGACGTAACTCTTCCTACTGGTGGTTCTTTTCATTAGTCAGTGTGTTGTGTGTTTGTTAAAGTTATTTTTATAAAATTGTGCTTGTTTCTCAGTTTCTCCCTTAACCTGGGTATCACCCAAATAATTGAGACTCCATTATATTATTTTAGTGAGCTTCACAGCACAACAACTGGGCGGTTATTACCCTACTCCTAACCTTCAAAGCTCCTGGCATACATCCCAGAGATACCTGAACTTTGTGGCTTTTTTGTTCCAGCTCCTTTCTGCTGATAGCACTTGGACCTCTGCCTGTGGCTGAATCCCCCTACTCTCTTTTAAGTCCTCCTCCCCTGAGTAACAGGAAGTCCAGCCCTATACTCTCTCCTGTTCAGTGATTGGCTGTAAGCTGCTTGTTGGCATATCAGGGAACAATTGAAGAGCAGTGTTTATACAACTTTGGCACAGGAGAGTCTCAGAATCAATCAGATATAGGGGGTACAGAAATCAGCATTTGAATTATACAATAACATGCCTACATGTGTTAACATACAATAAGATGCACATATTTTAAATGTACTACTAAGTTTTGGCCTAAGAAACCACCAGTAGAATGGATAAGGTGAGTATAATTGTGTGGTTGTTAATAATACACTACTGCCAAAGAAGGTGATACTTTCAAGCTTCAGATAGACATACCTTTTAGGTGTTGGGATGACATTTTTGAACCTAAGTATAGTTACTTGTTGATAATGAGTGATAGCTCTAAATTCTGATTTTTCTAACTCGTAAATTCAGTGTATCACTCTCTTAAGGTATTTTCTGGTTTCACTGTGCCTTCTTTTATAGTTTGCATATTTACTTATTAGACATTATTTGCTTGATGTGTTCTGAAGTATTTGATACTTCAGTACATTATAAATCATACTTTAAAATTTCAGTTTGGGATTGTTAATATTATATGTAAATATAACTATACACCTGATTTTATGTATGAATGCTGTGTCATGCAGCCTTGAAAACTATTAGTTCCTACAGTGTTTTATGAAATTTGTTTCATTTTCTTCATATATCATAGCTTTCTGTGAATAAACACAGTTTTATTCTTCCTTCCTTCTAACTATGATAACATGGCTTTCTTTTTCTTGCTTTATTTTGCTGGCTTCTATCTTCATTATAATGTTGAATAGAAATGACAAAGGGGGCATGCTTATATTAGTCTTAGGGCAAAAACTTCCAGTAATTCACTGCTACACATGCTATTCATTGCAGACTTTACAAGGTAGTGTTTTTATGTTTTTAAAGATACTCTGTTTCTTCATATAAAATTTGAGTACTTGAAATGTAAATATGAGCAACATTCTTGTGACAGTCTTATTTTGTTGTTTTTATAACTTTATCAAAATCTTGTATAATGTGACTGCCTTCAAGAATGACCTTGAGATTAAAAGAGTAAAAATGATACAAGTTAAGTCTATAGAAACAGGATACACACTTACAGGCGGTCAAATGACTATTATGAACATATAATTACAATGGCTTTATGTAGTCACAGATGTGTCATTAACAGTAATGATATCAGCTTCAGTTGTTCATATATTCTATATACAGCACACTTATTGTCTTTATTACTCATGAACATTCTAAGAGGTTGTATTGCATTCACTTTGTGCAAATTAAGAATGATGTTCAAAGAATCTGAATTAATTAATCTTTGTTCTCTCTGTTTGCATGCAAGCATCCCTAAAGTGACTCATTAATCTCAAGGGGCAGATTACATTCATGTTCTTGTGTCCCAATCTTGTATGGCAAACCATTCCCCAGGGAACTTTTGTGGCCTCTATCTGAAAGACATGAATGATACAGTCTCAGCAGCAGTCTGGAAAAAGGCTGGGGTCCAGAGGACTTGACAACAGCTGCCTGCTCTTTCCAGTGTGTCTGGAGAACCCAGAACAATGGATGACCTTGTTCAACCAATTCTTTTACTCCCAAGTGAACACATGACACCATTCTCCTTCTACTTTTTATAGGGATTATATTAAATGATGCAGGCAAAATGCAGTCTGGAGAACTGCCACCTTTTAAAGGACATAATTGTACCATTGTCAAAGACTTTATTGAATTATATTAACATTGTTTGATGTTGGCACATGCCAACTGCTTAGAGTATCACCTGTCTAGTGCACTTCATTTTTTGTTTGTTTTTGAGAATTTTATATACTGGTCATATCTATCCCGCCAACTTTCCCATATTCCCCTATTCGCTACTCAAATTCATATTCTCTTCTTTTGTGCTGTGTATAAGTAGTGTTGGTTGCATGTGCTTAGATACAGGGCTTAGCACTATATCAGGGAGCTCCTGCCTGAAAAAAACCTGACTCCTCCTCAGTAGCTATTGACTCTCTGTAGCTTTTCGTCTAAGGATGAAAACTTTGTGAGCCTCCTTTTCATGCTCAATGGAATGCTCACTGCTAATGTCTTGTGCAGATATCCATAGCTATTGAGGGTTTTGGTTCAACATACTTGCCATGTCCCGAGAACAGTCTTCTCAGTTCTCTGGCTCTTACAGTCTTTCTATCTTGCCTCCTACAATGTTCCCTGAGCTTTTGCTGTAGGAGTTGCCAGTTGCCAGATGATCAGTGTCATTTTTTGTAGTTCACAGGATTTACAGTTTAGGACTGATGATAATTTTTACAATAGACCCAGCACCTTCTAGTCTATAATCCGCTAAGACTGGAATTTCAAATTTGTTCAGGAAAGCATTATAATTAATGATGAGAAAAAAAATCAGGCTAATGAGAATAGAGAATAAAGTGAAGGAAGATGAAGAGGAGGAGGACAAAGTGGAGGATGACCAGGAGGAGAAGAGGGAAAGGGGGAAGAGGGGAAAGAAATCAAAAGTTAAGAATGAGGGTAAAATTCCTTCATTCGAGGCTTTAGCACATTACCATAGGGTTCTGGATTTAATAGACAGTGACATATTTCCCAGTTGTACTTAGCCATCACACAGGCTCAGAGCTGTTTTGCTGGCGCTGCCTAAATAGGCTTCTAGGTCTTATTAACCAATTCATGTCCAACAAAAGCAAACAGCTTGCTTGTTGTTACTTTGTTTGCTACACTGGAAACATGACACTTTGGTAGGCAAACATTCTCCAAAATGCTGTATGGGGCATTGTCAGAATTGTAAAATATATATTGTTTATTCCTTTTCACACATTTATATAATATATTTTAATGATAGCCATCTCCAACATTCCCTCTTCAACTCCTAGAACCCTCCTGCCACTTCTTCCTTCCAACCATTTATACCCTCTTTACAAAGGACATTGTATTTAGTTTGAGGATTTAAATTATTAACAAAAGAAGTGTTTTGGGGGAAAAAAGAATGTCTACAAAATTTTAAAAACATATGAGGAATAATCATGCTGAAAAGCTAGAAAGCTAAAGACTAATATTGAAGCATACATATAACATATGACATATATTTTGGGGCATATATATAAATATATAAATATATATAAACCTACATTATATATAAAAACATATAACACAGAAAAAAGCTATGGTGGCAAATATTAAAGACATGAAAAGAGGAAGCAAACTGTCTATGAAAAGAAAGGGTACTATGAGGGGATAGAAGAAGTAACATGTTGGGATGATTATGGTCAAAATATACTTGATTTAAAAGACATTTATGAAAGCCTAATTAAAAACATGCATAATTAAAAACATAAAAGAAACACATATTGAAGTAAATAATATGTTTTAAGTTTGACTTAATTAAAAATCCTTACATTTAAAAATAACATACAAGAATATGATAAAATATCTATCCCTAAATATTAAAAATAGTTTAGCAAATATAAAGTTTTAACCTAGATAATAAGAATGCATTAGTCATTTAAAAAAGGGGCCCACAGACGGGAACACAGGCAGCTTTCCTACACAACAAATGTGGGATGTTAAAGTCACAGCCTTCCAGCTCTTCTTTCATTTCTGTGTTCTGAAGTTTGTTTCTTTTACTTTAATGAAAATGATTCCTATTTTTCAAAATCTTCCTGCAAACGCATCAACTTTATGTAGCACATTGCCCGTTGATGTGACCTTTCAATATTTACACATAAAAAAAAAACCTGTTCAAAAAAGAAACATACCAAATATCAAAACCATGTTATTTGCCTGTGTGAAACTGCCCCCAATTCCTGTCACTGTGGTACAGTTGATGGAGACCTTGTCTCAGCTCTGCCCTTTCCTTTGTAGCTTGAGCTCAGGTTAAACCAACTTCAAGCCCATGCTATTTTCCTGTGTCCTGTTGCTACAGGTGAATAGATGCCAATGTTTTACATAGCCGTATAGTATTATTAAAGAGACTTTCATTCTGTTCTCAGTTGTTTACCTGCTTTCCAACTAAAAATATTACAGGATGGGAGGGCTCATGTTGTGGCAAATGCTCACTGGTACAGCACTCTCTGTCTTCTTCCTTTTTACCTGCCATTCTTAACCACACACACACACACACACACACACACACACACAATGGTATAATGGATCTTTTAACTAAATCTAGGAATGGAGTAATAATTCCCTATGAGAAGCAACTGAAATCAGGGTGCATTTCAGTTTTTCTCTTGGGGCTCAGTTCACCACGATAGAGAGGGAATGGCAGCGGGAACTCCAGGTGGCTGGTCACCTTGAGTCCACAGTTTGGAAGAAGAGAGAGGATAGGAAGGGAGCAGGCAAGATGTTGTCAAAACTTCCTTCTACCACTTCCACATAAAGTTCCCGTCATCTCCCGGAAGAACGCCAGCCAGTGGGGACCAAGTGTTCACACCCTTGGTCATCTGGGACACGTTCGTCTTCAGTCTTCTCATGGGAGCCATGGGTAGGATGAGGGAGATGAGATGGGCAGCAGTGTCTCGCTAGGCTTTAACAGCATAGATGGGCACCACCGCAATGGGTTAAACCAACCGGTTCAAATCTCAGTACATTTTTGTATTTTTATAGTCATGTGCCATTGTTTTGACCTGTGCAATTTTCTGATTTCCATACTTTGAGATAACAAAAAAGGAAATTACTTTTTTAGCAGTGTGTCCTTCCAATACTTCTCCTCCGTGGGAAATCTAGCCTGGGGGATGGTCCAGGGAGATGGGTTATGTGTGGCCAGACTTTATCACTGCATTGGATGACGTGCTGACATACCCCGGGCATCTCAAAGATGCATTCCACCTGGCCCGTTCCGTGAACTCCTATCCATCTGTCTTAACAGAACGAAGTCCTGGAAGTGAAGAAGGAGGAGACTTTGCTGGATCTGGACTTTGACCCTTTCAAGCCCGAGGTGGCTCCTGCAGGTTCCACTGCGGCAACACACTCACCCATGTCTCAGGTATAAAGTGAGTGTGGGATGTTTAGGGATGACAAAGCTTAGCAATTATGCTTTGTTAGTTAACTGGTGATCCCTGTGCCTTTCAACTGATGATTATCCACCTTTCTTTCTGGTGGACAATATTTCCTATTTGTAAAGTATAGAAATGAAACTTTATTAGTACCAAATATTTTACTCTTCTCTATGCCATTAGCCTTTTTTTGCCACGGAGCTGTTTGCCTCAGACTCGCATCTCACGGAGTAGTTATCAGTGCCTTCCTTGCCCTCAGAGGAGTGCACACTCTGATAATACACCTTATGGTTTTCCTAAATAAAGCTCTTGTGGTTTGCTGTTTTCCCTACTTTTTTCCTCATATTTTGCAAGTCAGGGTGTGTTTGAGTAACCTTCAGACCATGTCGCACAGAAACATGCTTGCAGTCTGGATGCTTCTGCACTGGAAGCCACACTTATGTCCATCTTGCACACCTGTGTCCTGGATGCTGATCACGGGTGGATGTGGAATGCTTTGTTTCTTGTGCTTATTCTTGCTAATCGCTTCCTCACTCTCTCCTCTTCCGGCTGTTAATGTGATAAGATCCTCTGTTAGAGGGATGCCTGCCTTGGCTGTGTACAGCTGTGGATGTTGATGCTTTTGGAGTAATACTGTATTATTGTCCGTTTTAATGGAAGGAGGTCTACACGAAATGTGATGAAACAATAAACTGTGGTGGTAGAGATCTTTAATCCCACTCACTGCTCAGGAAGAAGCAATAGGAGGATTGAAAGTCAGCAGCCAACCTGTGTTTCAGTGTCTCAAAATAAAATCACAAATCAGCAGTATTGACATTGTGTGTCCTAGGGGCAGCAGGGACTCGTTTGACTTTCAGAATATGCAAGATATTCTAGTATATTCTAGAATATACTACAAATTAACACTAAAATGTATTACAAAATTCAGTCTTGATGACTTGAGTCATTATAGCTCACTCCTGAAGAATGCAAACTGCTCGGTGCAGACAGTTTTCTTGCTAATCTATGCTTTGCTAGGCTGACTTGGCTTCTGAAGGTCTACTTGTTTTAAATGAGAGAAGTAATAACCTACAGTAATAATCTAGTAATCAAATACAACCAGCCTTGCAGGTGCTTTGTAAATAAAGATGATCTCTCAGTTAGGAGGCCATCTCTAATCTCTTCTGGGAGATTCACAATGTGCATAAATTACCACAGTTAGGACAGGCTCTGTGTCTCTGTGATCTTCCTTCCTGCCAAGCAGAAAGTGATTCTGGCTTATCTGGTGGCTTAACTAAAGGAGTGGTCTGAAGTCTACATATTTGGATCACCCTTCTAAGAAGCAAGTCAGGTTGAAAGTGACCACACGAATCTATTAGTTCTGAGATGTTCTTTCCCCTTCACCCAAAGCCATCTCCTTTACCTACCACCATGGCCTTGTTGTCAGCTAATATTCTAGCTGCCAGGGAACAGCTTATCTCATGATCTCTGTAGTGCTCAACACAAGCTAGAACAGCCTTTCATGTTCCCAAGGAGTGATTAAACACCATATGTTCTATTGCTTCTTCCTTAGGAGAAATTTGCGGAGACTTGTGTTATATCGCTTTTATTATCTGTGTTTATCAAAGGGATATAGAGAAAACGTCAGGATAGTCAGAAAATGTGTATCAGAAACAGAGGCATCCGCAGATACAAATAAGTGTGGTTTTCAAAGGAGCCTTTGTCTCCTGTCTTCCCTCTTCTCTGATTGGTGCTAACCAAAGCTGCATAGAAGGCCAGACTGTATAAGAAACATCAGTTCACACTATAGGTCCTGGCTTTCTATGGCACAGGTTCTGTAGACGGCAGCTGCATCCTCTAGAAACTCATTTAAAATAAATGTCTCCCTAGCTTTCTGTTTACCTTTAGTGAGTCAAAACAAGTGGGTAAATGCAGCCTGAGTCACAGAGACATAAGTATAAAGCAATGTGGCTTTAGCAGCAATTTTCTGTCTCAGAAAGAAAGGAAGGTCTCTTCCATTGTCCTCACCCTCAATGCAAACTGCTCTAACTATCCGGATTCCTTCGTGGTTTGGCAAGCTTTATAATGAAAATATCAGTCATAAATGCATGTAAGGCATGCCATCAATAGGTTTTAATGGGTACTTCCTAATGTGCAAGACTGTCAATTAATCTGTGTGATCTCTAACCCAGCATATTGGACAATGGCATTTTAAGAGTCTGTTTGCTATCAAAGTGGTCATAATATATATTCTTGAAGTATTAGGGAGAGAGAAACACATTACTTAAAAATTAAAGTCTCCATTTCCTCAATATATGATAATGTTGGAGAACATTTTTTTCTTTAATGATGTTTGTATTTTGAAGAAAATCAGTCATTGTACATCACACTCAGCACGAAACAAGTTCCTCTAAAGAGCAAAAGGCAGATTGGTCATATTCCTGCTGTTCTCAGAGTATTCACATGTGGCTAACCTCAAAAATTATATAAAATTTAAATATTGGTTCTGTTAGACTAGCACATTTCAAGTTCATAACAGCCACATGTGACGAGTGTCCACTAAAGTAGGTAACAGAAGTGGAGTGTTTCTGTTACCAAAAGTGAGGCTATGGAAGAGTGATGCTCTGGATGCATACAGGGTTCATGGTGTCACCACCATCCCTAGCCTCTTTATACTTATCACTAACTGTATGGACTTTTACTCATGGTGCTTTTCTTCGTTTGCTTTTAGACATTGCCCTGGGACTTGTGGACGGTAAGACATCTGAGAACTTAATTTACATGTTTTGATCCATAAAACATTGGAAGCCTCAGCATACTGTTTCATTTGTGAGAGAAATAAAACTCATATATTTAATGATAAGGTGTTCCCCTAGAAAAATACCTGAAAGTGTTCAGTGTTTCTCAGTCTGAAAAACCTACTAGAGAAATGTGTGTCACTGGTCCACATTGCTGAACTAATAGTGATCATGACAATGGCATAGTGCTCTTTGCATCCTCCTGTGGGGCCTGATGACCAAAAGAGCTGTCGTAATGGAAGATACCACATGCACGCATGTGGTTCTCTTAAGTAGAATCAAAACGCGGACTGTGGGTGAGAAAATGGGAGGCAATGGGAACTATTTTTATCGTTATATTCAATTAAGTTTCTTTGAAACGTTTGGAAAATTTGAACTAGGCAGCCATGGATTTGAGTTCAGACCCTAATACTTATAATCTCGTAATTTGATCAATTTGTAAAATTCTCTAAGACTCAGCTTTTCTCATCTATACAAAGGATGGTAATGACATCTACCTGAGAGGATTGTTTGAGGGTTTAATAAGATATGTGACTGGCATTTATTCCAGTATGTGGTATGTATCAAGGAAAGGTAGCTATGATTACACCATTATTTTTAGAAAGCTAGCCTGATGTGCAAGGTTGAGTACTTTCAGAATTTAGGCTCAGGAGAGAGAGATGAGCATAGCTTTCTGCATTTGAAAATTAGGAGACTGGTGAACCCAATGTGATTTCAATCATTCCTTAGGGAGCATCTTTTTTTTAATTTTTTATTTAACTTTTATTAATTACACTTTATTCATTTTGTATCCACCCATAAGCCCCTCCCTCCTCCCCTCCCGGTCCCACCCTTCCCCCCTTTCTGCATGCATGCCCCTCCCCAAGTCCACTGATAGGGGAGGTCCTCCTCTCCTTTCTGATCTTAGTCTATCAGTTCTCATCAGAAGTGGCTGCATTGTCAGGGTTCTAGGTTATCTCCATGAATAGTCCTTGGTTGGAGTATGAGTCTCTGGGAAGTTCCCTGTGTTCAAATTTTGTTGTTCTGTTGCTCTCCTTGTGGAGTTCCTGTCCTCTCCAGCTCTTACTATTTCCCACTTCTTACATAAAATTCCATTCAAGGGATCTTAATCTTAAAAAAGTTCCCTAGAATTTATATGCTAATTTTTAGGATCTTTGAAAAAGACCAAGAGCATAGCTAATAGTTTTTGTTAAAGTTACACATGACTAAGTCAGTACCTTTCACATTGAATTCATTTTACTTGTGTTTTTACAAAAGGGGGAGAGTGAGTTGATACAGGGCACCAGAATTCTAACCTCAAAGTTGTGTTACTTTTATTGCTGATTGTGGGAATAATACTAATCTTAGTTATCCCAGAATTTTGCAGCTTTAATTATAACTGTAACACCTTTTCTTTCCTCTCTAAAAGGAGTGTGGTGAGGGAAAAGATACCTTGTATAAGGAGCTTTTTACTGCTTTAGAGAACAGACTTGCTAGGAATAGTTGTCATAAGAAAAATATATGATATACTATCCATGAATCTTTGTCCAGTCTACTTGACAGGGTATTTTTCTTGTGGACAGAAAATGGCTTCCAGGTTGAGGGAAGACTAACAAGAAGTAGTCAATACTCAAGGTAGTCAGTTTGGCCAATATGAATTCATTCTTCATCCAGGACATACATCAAAGATAGACCCTAGTGAAGAATGGGTTTGGAAAGATTTTATTTTGATGCTCTTACAGAGCATATGACATGGGAATAATTTCTTGACTTCTATGCTTGGTAGCATCTTGCTATTCTCAGACTCATATATTTATTTGGATAAACATTTTCATTTTATGGCTTCCTAAGGCAGAAATTGTGAACCAATCAGGAAATATCCTCACTGATACTACAAAATGACACAGGCTCTTTGTGTTTCACCTATGCCTCTTCCACAACTGTCTTAAATAAATTATAGAACAAAATCATTCCTATAACAAAACAAGTTGTAAAATTTAATTCCTAAACAGTAAAAGCCATAGCATTCAGAAGTATGTTGTCTCTAGATAGCTTTAACATTGCAGTGAAATGTATTCTTATTCTTTATTCTTTTCTCTCTTCACCTTACAGACAAGCACTGATTTGGTACAACCGGTAGGTTGATTTTTCATAAGATTCTGGATTTTAATGATATTTAATATCATTATACTTGTGGTATTGTTTGTAGAATGACTTTTGCCCATGACATTGCTAGTCTCAGACTTGATCTTAAGCAAATCAACTCAAGTACTTTCTGATTTTATTTCACTGGTACTACATTACTGAAGAGCTGTATGTTTCTCATCAAATATCTCATGGTCTATTTCATCTTTTTTCCCCTTTGCTTTTCTACATACTTTAAAGACTGACTCTTCGAAAAGTCTTTCTATGTGTAACCTCATCATGGAGGAAACTCCTGACAGTGGTTTGGCTGAAGAGATTCAAAGATCTGAAACTGATATAGGTGCATTTATTTGGGGCCCTCATGCTAGGACAGACAGTGTCAACCAGGAGATGACCCCTAGTGGGTCTCAAGAAGACATTATCTGTCTTTCTGAAGCAGAGCAAGACATGAGATTATCCACTGGAATGTTTTCTTCTGCTGACTGTTCTACTGTAGCTGAAGAGGGTGTGGAAGCCCTGTGGCCAGCCCCTCCAGCTAGAAATGAGCAGCTGTCCTCACAGCCTGAACTGGAGGCTGGAGTTGCAATTACTGCATGCATGGAGATGGACCGGTCATATGCATTACTTGATTCAGAGATGCCAACCTTGGAAAAAGCTGACCTGCTCAAAGAAGGTCATGAAGAAGCTAAAATATCAGATGGAGAAATAACACAGAAACTGAAGGTAGAAGATCCTGTGTTGGGATGTGTAGAGACATATCAAAGGGTAGACACTGGAGCTATTGATATCAAGGCAATAGAAGACACTGAGGGATCTGAGGAGAAAGTATGTGACAGCCTAGGAAATAGAACACTAAATCATCTCAGCAAATCAGCAGAACAAAGCCAGGGGATCTTTGAAAGCAGTAAAGTGGGAAGTAGGAAAGATCTAAGGGTGAAGTGTAAGGGAAAACTAAAAACCTATGAGAAATATTTTGAGGAAGCTGATCTACTAGAAAAAGACATGGAAAGAATGTATATGGCAGATAATTTTGGCAACAGACTCCAAGAGTTAGCTGATGGGATTCAAGTAACAATCAGTCATCATAAAAATGTGGAAGGCTCTGGAGCTATACCTACCAATGACACAGAGATCTGTAATCTGCTTATTCAGACTGATCCTCTGTCTACTAGTAAAGATTCAAGCACTGGGGAATGGGATTTAACAAAAAAAGAGATAGGGAAACATTCAGTAGGCCCTCATAACCATTCCACAAAACTTCATCTAGCACAGGAAGGTGCAGGTGCGGAAGAAACTCACTGTGGCATTGCAGTCAATGCTCATGGAGCTGACAGACATAGGAGTGAGACTGTTGCTTTGTCAATCAAATGTGCAGTGGCAGTGGAGTCGAAGACTGACCCTAAGTGTTCCCTGGAAACTCTTACAAACAGAAAAGGGCAATGTTCATATGAGGGAGAAGACTCATCAGCAGAGTGTTCTGCAAGTACAGTGCCTAAAAACTCTAGTCATGACATTAAATTGCCAAGGACGAAAATGACAGATTCTTGGGGAACAGATCCAGGTCAAATCTGGCAGCCAGATTGGAATTCAGAAATAAATAGTGTGGATATAGTAGGAGTCTCTGGTATTCCAGATGGCCAAGCAAGCAGATTTGCCAAATGGCATGAATCTAATAGCCACTGGCCTATCAGAGATATGGAAGGTTTACATTTAATAGAAAGTAAGAAAGGACTGGAGGAGGACTTACCAGCAGATATATGTGGGAAACATGCCAGTGCTAGCAGCTCGGATCAAAGCCAGGAGACAACTAGACCATTGGTTCAGGGAGCCTCCTGGAACGCTAGCATGGAGAGTCCTGATAGTCCCCAAGACAATGACATCAACAACTCAGATTTATCTGAAGATGAAATTGCTAACCAGAGATATGGATTGTTGTACCGAGAAATAGAGGCTGATGAAGATGAGGTACTTACCCTAGAATGTGGTGTAGACTAGCCAGACTTCCTTAGGTTCTGTTTTCCTTACGTCTCTCACCAACTTCACTCTCCATCATTGATTTCCTTGACAGCCGTACCTCTTGAAACCTACGTAAACCAAACACAAACAGGTTGACAAAAAAAAAAAGAAAGAAAAAGAAAGAAAGAAATCTACGTAATGATTGTACTCAGAATTAGTGGAGTCTTTCTTACCATCCTACTTTCTGAGTAATTCTCTCTCTCCTTCCTCCCTCCCTTCCTTCCTCTCCCTCCTTTCCCCTCCCAACCTCTCTCTGTTCAGATACTAAAATGTGTTAAACCATGAGCAACACAGACTGACTTTCTATGTTTCTAACATGGCTCCACTCCAATAAAAGCAAATGAAATGTTTCTACCCAGGCTCACTGAACCAAAAAATCTTAGTTGCTCATTCATTAAAGTGATGCATATCAATGACTGAAAATAAATATTAGCTCCCATGGTTCTTGCCTAGAATTGTCTTCTCATTATTGAGAAGGTCAGTGTTGGTGAACACTGAACTACATGCCAGGGACAATTGTAAAGGTTTATATTTTTTTTTGTCAGCCTATTTATAATAATACAGCATGGCTTTCGTAGTTCCTAAGCACTTTCAAGCAAAGCAACCTGTTGTATTATTTTTAAATTTGTGTGTGGTAGTCATTACTCTCCAGCTTGTCTAATTGACAATCACTTATCCTATGAAAGTGTTGAGAAAAAGAATCACACCCATTTTCCATTTCTTTTAGGCTTCTGGGGGTTCATTTAATGGCTTTACGCAGGTAAGGAGAATCTGTTTTTTTTTTAATATATTTTTAAGTAGCAAAAAAAAAGTGGTACATTCCTGTAAATTTAGCACTTGAAAGGCAGAAGCAGGAGATCAGGAGTTCAATGCCAATCTTGACTACATGGGGAGTTTGAGGCAGGTCTATATTCCGTGGCACTCGGTCTCAAACAAGCAAAAGGCATTATACAACTTAGAATATCGCAGAATGAATGAGCTATATGTCCATCACACCACCCAAAAGGTTGTATGTGGCAATTTAGAGAGGATTTACTGAAATTCCAGTCACCTGCTGTCTGTCTCCACTATAGATTGATGACAGTTTCCCCGGAAATGCAAGCATTATTGGAGAGGGACCAAATAAAAATCAGAATCCGTTTTCTTATAGGAGCAACCTGCTGATGATGCTGTGATTCCTTTCTGCGTGGGTTTTGTGCCACGAATCCAGCAAAATGGTTAAGAGCGCCAGCACAAATTTGATCTCACTACTTACAACTTGAGCAATGGAGACAGCGCTGTCTGTGGCATTGCTGTGATGAAGTGAGCTGTCTGTGCTGTGCCCTTACCCAGCAGCTCAGAACATTAAGTGCTCCCTAATGCTGTGCCAATTTTCTACTAGTCATTGGAAGTGCTTCCAGTCTGAAAGATCCTCTAGACTCAGCTGTGGGAAAACAAAAGAGAAGGTTATTTTGACTAGGGTGATGGATCTTAGAGACGATGATTTTTTAGAGCTCCTTCTAAAATGTTATAGTGAGCTACCTCACGTACAGCCGTCACTTTAACGATTCTCCAGAAAAGAGCCATCTGAAGATTCAAACCCACACTCTGGCTCTCTCCAAGAAAGCAGTGATTCTTGGGTGTGTTCTGCTAGCACAGACTTATGTTTAGACTAGCTCACCTTAACACTTGCTTGCTATTCTTCTAATGATTTAAAATGTGACTTTCAAAAACGGTTAAAATGCACTTATTGGTACCACTGACGGTTACTAATTTGGATAACTTTTTTACATGCCCCATTTTCTTCCTCTCTTCAGCCCCAGGACACTTCTTCATTTACCATGCAGGCAGATCAGAATATGGTAGGTGGTTTGGTAAGTTGATGTGGCCATGTTTGGGAGCAGTTGTTAGCTATTATGGGATGTTTCGTTTAGCTGGTCCTACAAGCTCGTGTGGAGCTTTTGCATAGAGAACACGATTTCTGCCACTCCTTTTCAGAAAAACTAATCATATGTAAACTCTGACTCTGAACTTGCTTACTTCTGGCACAGTGACACCAGCAGGAGCCAGCTTCTTGTGATAATCATGGCCCTCGGTGGAACTCAACGAATCCGTCAAAGTCACAGGTCTCTATGTGACTATGACGTAAGCTACAGGGTTGAAAATGAACTTGCCTCAAGAACTTATGCTTCAACTCACATACCGTTGCCTTTTGCCTTGAGCTTGGAGCTACCAATTTTTTATTTCAGCTCTTCATTTTGTAAGATCTAGAGAGAAACATTTATGGGTTGGCTGATGAAGAGAGTAACCTCATGGAATGAGTGGGAACAGAGGAGATTCTTAGAAGGCAGAAGTTGCAATTATCATGGGAAACCTTTCATCAACTTACTAATCAGGCTGATTGCAGAGTCCTTGAGAGATGTCACTGTGTGTTTACGCTGCTGCAGGACAGAGGGCTTGCACTTGCTGAGGACTGAAGAGGCTGCTAGCATTCCTATGGGTTTTCTATAGAAATATTATGTAATTATATTAGGTAACAGCTTTCACATTGTAATTTTGGAATTGAATCCACATAGAATAATTTTTTCTTTCTATACTTTTTCAGTTTTAACAAGGCTAAGAAATTTGTGAAAATTTAATTTTGGTAATATTCTGCTATCTTGTCAGTGAATTATCATTTGTACCATCAAGTAGAAGACAAAAATCTCTGTGGGTCTTTGCAAGGATATGGTATTAATAGCAAAACCAGAGAAACGTAATCTTTATGTCCAATCTTTATTGGGCATTCACAGCCTTGATGATTTAACTTGAATTGTGAGGTTTTTAGTTACCGATTTTGAACGGTTAGGGAAAACTCAGAAATGCAGGAATAAAAGAATGACTATTGGTCATGATTAAACTCATATCTACTATGTCCATCCAGAAAGTCCAAGCTCATACCAGAGCCATGGTCTCTCAGTACCTCGAGTCTATCTACCACTCTGTTGTTAGTTGTGTAGGTCATGTGGGCTTTTGTGCTTCACCTCCAGTCCTTTCCACATATATTCTCCCGGACATACACCGTACTTCCTAAACTCTGCTGAGGAACTCAGCTTATCAGGCCCTGCATTGCAAATGCTACTCAAATTCTTGCCATGAGGAACTAGGCAACCACCATGCACTGTAACCATAATCTATAATTATCAGTAAGTTTTTACTCTGTAGCATCTCAGGAGCAGCGAAGCTCCCACATTGGATCCCTTGACTGTGTCGAGCAAAGGGGATTGGAGCTGGTATTCAGCACACATCTCCTTGTTCCTGTCTCATGGTCCACAGAACATCACTATGTACCGGTTAAAATCATTTTGAGCCTCCAGACCTTGTTCTCAGTTGCCCTTTTCAGTTTGTATTGAATAGCTCTTCTAAGCCTGAAGAAGCAGCACTAGAAGGCATGTGCCATGTTGGCTTATGAATAGACTCTCGACTCTCCCGGCCCATCTCTGCCTCTGCCTGACCTGGCTTAATCTCATTATTGAGGGTTTTCAGGATATGTGCTACAAGACTACACAGCCAGCTTTATTCTGAGGAATTTTTATTCTCAAGAAAGAATTATTTCTAGTGCCACAAAATATGGAAAAGCATGTTATCAGTCCATTAACAATATCTGTCAATATGTTCCTACCTTGTAGGAACAACAATAAACACAGGTGAAGCAGAGTCCAGTTCACATGATAGGACTTGAGATTTTTCCACACAATGGTGCTTTAAAAGCTGGATTTTGTTGGTATATTGTAGGAAGATTATATATATATATATATTATATATATACATATATATATTATATTATATATATATATGATCTCAGAACGAATAGAAGAGTGACCTATAAGTCTAATTTCAGTAGTGGAGTTTATGCAGAGCATGTTTCATACTTGCTCCTTATTACTGAGTTGCATTTTGGCCCCTAGAACTTAAGTCACAGCCACGGTTATTAGAACTCAGTGAGCATGTGTACTGTGTGAGAAAACTCCAACCCAATGTCTGTTTCCTTCCATTCTATACTTGCACTTTTTTATTTTAACAAGGAGATACAGTTAAGACAAATGTATAACCCTCATTATTCTTACTTAAACAAAACTTCAGAATTTCCCCAGGTTTCTAGAAATTGAAGCCAACCATCTGAACATTGTTACGTATTTTCAGGTATCAGGTATCACTGCATTTTTAAAATTCATGATTTTTTTAAAAAATATTTTCATATGAGTTCGGTATCAAACCTTCTCTTGGCTCCTCATCAGCTTCAGATGTCCTCCATAGCACAGACTCAGCTGGCCAGAAAAGAGCATCTTAAAGGTTGTAAAACCCTGAAAAAGTTAAAATCATTGCACACTTGTCTGCCAAAGTGTCTTTTAATTTTATTATGCCCTTTGAAATTACCAGTTGTATGGTCATGGTACATGCCACAGTGAGCTCTTTGGTAGAGGCTATGAGAAATAGTTTTTCTGTTTCTCCTGCACTAAGTGGCTCACTTTAGAACAGTTTCTCCATTATTTTTCTGTGAAAGTCATTGTGTGCTGAATTAATGAAGTATACAGGAAAAGAAAAAGGTTTTGAGCTAAGAGATGCTAGAGACCTGATTCAGCATATAACAGGTATTGGAGCCTGACTCATGAGGACAACAGTATCTCACCTTGCCCTCATAGTGTAAAGGGTCTAACTGAGACCATGGAGAAGACTAACCTATGATTCCTTAAGTAACTAGTTCATTATATTAAATAAGTGGATTGCTACAGATTTTTTTTTTGATGATAGAGAAAAATGGACTGAACCAGAACCTCAAAAAAACAACAAAGATTCTGTAGTTTATGAAGTAGCCAGGTAGTTTATGAAGTAGTCTGCTCTTCCAGCTTTGAAAATGATCCACTGCATTAAATAAATATCTTGTAATTTGCATACTGCAATGATTTCTCCGTTTTTAGGATAATATATATTTATACACTGAAAGATCACAGAACTATGTGCCCTACAAATTCTTCCTGGCTCGTTCCACATGGCAAATGTTGGAACTTCTAGAGATATTTTCTCTGACTCTACTCTCTTTTTCTCTCTCTCACCCTCTGTGTGTGTGTGTGTGTGTGTGTGTGTGTGTGTGTGTCTGTCTGTCTGTCTCTGTCTCTGTCTCTGTCTTCGTCTCTCTCCACACAACAGAAGAATCATTTTAGGTTCTTTTATACAGGCCATAGCAACATGAAGACAAACTGTTACAGATGAATGCAGTGGTAGGTCTTTGCCCCACTTTGAGGGAAACAGTTCTGGAGCCTGTTCAGAGGAGCTTACACAATTCCACTTCTTGATGCTTCAGTTCTGCTCATGACACCAGATGAGAGATTTTTATTTTCTAGAACGGATTTAGTGGGACTGGCCACCTGTTGTGAATGATGATGAGATCATGGATTGTCCAGTGTTCTGCAATTTTACGTATTGACATGTTGAATCTTCTTTTCTTCTTACCCCTGAATAACTCAAGGCTGAAACTGAACAGGCTCTATCCACAGAGCCCCAAGCAGAGGAGCCTCCTGCCACGGCTGCTGCACCTGCTGCTGGGCTGGACCTTGGACTAGAGATGGAGGAGCCAAAGGAGGAGGCAGTGGTGAGCACCACTCCCTGCCCCCTCCATCCATTCTGCTACCTCCTTCAAGCTTCTTCCATGGCCCTTTGTATCGCTTCCTGTCCAGGCCTCTGCTGGCC
>REGO01000113.1:649876-667029 GCA_010120015.1 Rhombomys opimus | reverse complement strand
AAACAGATTGGCCCTTTTATTCTTCATACCCAGATATGTTTGGAATTCATTTGAGTAGCAGCTGTATAATTTGATTATTACCTATTACCGGGGAGCGGGCGTATCATTGTTCAGAAATGAAAACACATTTAGCCTGATGCATATGGGAATTTAAGGAGAGTCTGTAGTTTTAGGAGCATTGCTTGTATAGGAGTGCTTATACATAGTATGTGCAGGTAATAGAATTAGGTGGCCAAGTGCATAATTACAAGTGTGGGGGTGCATTTCATAACCCAAATCCAAATGGATGTCTGTAGCTCCAATGCTTGCCTGCCATATATGAATTGAACCCTTTTGGTTTAACTCTCATAAGTTGGTACACCATAAGTTGGTGATGGACCAATATTGAACCAATGGTATATATTTTAGACCTGTGACTCTATAACGATTGATTCTTTTCAAATATATCTTCAAAATCCAGTCTATGCAGGCCTTGAAGCTATGAGGACCTTAAGGATACCTTTTGTGCTGGGTTGGAGATCCACCTGATAGCTCAGATACTTTTTCTTACCCTGAGGCCTAGAGCCATGAGGAACAACTGCCGGGGCTAGTCCTGGCCATTGACAGGGTGGCCCAAAAGGAGGTAAAGAGTCCATGAGAGAGGGGTGAGTCAGGCACAGTGGTGAGAGGTCTCTTGCAGCTCTGACCACTAGCAGTCAAGTTGCTTTTTTATTTATACGGGTTTCACAGAACAAAGACAGACTAATGATTATCCAAGGAGTACAGATTATATCATTTTGTCTCTGGACATGTGTTTGATTTTTCATCAAATGTCCAGGGTCACAAGTTCAGTCACAATTAGAAAGTACAAAAGAGCAGGTTTTATTTATATTATTAGCCCTATAACTCCGATTCAAAAAAAATCTAAAGAATGTCTCCACCAAACCAAACACATTTATTATATGACAGCCTGCTTTTAGTCTGGCAGTATTTTCAGTGTTAAAGCACTCCAGACAAATAGAAAATATCTGAACTGTTATTTTTATGAATAAAAAATACTAATACCTAACTCTTTTTTACTGTATCATTTTATCATCTATGTTATAAAGTTGGAAAGGCTATTTTAGTCAATTTATCTTATTTTCTGAGTTCTATTCCTTCAGGGGTGTACCCTGTATTATCTATTATCCCCTATCTTTAAATCACATTTTCCAAGAGCTCTAAATGAATTTCAAAAAAGATGTTTTGAATCTGTTACCACTTCTGGCCAGTCAGTGTTGGTCAATTGTTCTAATTACAATTACAACAAGGTATTGTTCTAATTATACTGTCTGAGTTTACATACCCTGAGAAGATTCCTGGAGTCATGGCCTCATCTATGCTTCTCATGATTTCCAGAGCATAAGGAAGACTTCCAAATAGGACCAGATAAAGTTATTTCCCTAAAAAGCAGAAGTGAAAGTAAGTTTAGGATTTTCCTAATAAGACTTAGACATAATTATCTTGGGAAAAGACATGAAATGGATCATAATGCAGAAAGTTGCCAAGAATGCAACATGCAGAGACCAAAACCTAAAATTGAGAGACAGAATGACAGTGATCATAGCATTCAGCTCAGCTTTGTTGGGACTGTGTCAAACAGCTGTGCTGGCTTTATGATTTTTCACTGTTTCCAGTGGATATGGTTGTTCCAAAGACCCACACTATAAACAGGGATAAATGTCAACATTCAGGAAGCTCATGGATTGCAAAGTGCCCATGAATGTATATATAGAAAAAATGTCCCCCAAAAGTTTAGTGTTCATTACAGCATTCACAGAATATACACAAATAGAAAATCAATTTCCACCTTGCCAAAATGCTGTTTCCTGGACTGTGTACTACATAAACGAAGGCTATAGTAAATGTTATTGGTTCCTATGGATGCCTTAAGGGGGAACACATAGGTAATCTGTCAACTCAACAATTTATTAATATATCATTAACAAGTATTAACAAAAATAATAATTAATAAATAAAAAAACTAAATGTAGGGTGCAATAGAAATAGAAAATACCACTTAAGTTTATTTCTTAAAAACTAAGGCTGAAGAGATGGTCCATTAGTCAACAGTATTTGCTGTTCTTGCAGAGGACTTGGGTACATTTTATAGTACCCACATAGTGGTTTATGGCCATTCTTGACTCAGTTCCAGGCACTCTATCACCATCCTCTGGCCTCCACAGAAATCAAGCACAGAGGCAATGTCCCTACATGCATACAAACAAAATGTTCATACACATAAATTAAGACTCAGTAAATATTTAAACAAAATTTTTAAAGCAAGTTAAGAAAACTTTAATATTGCACATTGAAAATGTGGAGTGGGAGAAATGTGTTCAGCTAGTGAATCCCTTCTAGAGGTGTCTATTGCTTATGTGGACTTCATGTCACCACCACCCCCAAATTTTATTGGTAGCTCAGTGCAAACGTATGGCTTTTGCTTGGTGGCATGGTGTTAAGTTGTGACCTGTTTACCCACCTTAGCTGTGTGGCTACTTTAAATGAAGGAGAAGGGCTGAGGCTCAGTGTGTGGCAAGCTTACTGTACAAGTATGTGGTCCTGAGTTCAGATCCCCAGGACCCACATAAAATGTCAAGCATGGTGACATAATCCCAGCACTGGAAGACAGAGACCGTAGAATTATAGGAACTTTCTGGCTGGATAGTTTAGCCAAGCAGTGAGCTCCAGGTTCAGTGAGAGATATAACCTGTTTCAAAAACCAAAGTGGAGAGCTAATGTCTCAATTCTGGCCTCCACAAACACACGTGAGTATGTATATCCATGCATACATGCACACACATGAACACAAAACAAGAAAAACTACAACTGATATTCTTGACCACTGTTATAATTAAAGATATCATTGATTTTGTGATGAGTGTGGCCAATAACAGGGAGGTAAAAGATGATGATTTAGATTTGGAAGAAATGATTTGATTCTGAAATGTTCTCATCCAGTTCCCATTTTTGGATGTCAGACAGCTTCTTCTCCATCTGTGCTTTTGTACTATATTGATCCCAGGCCCCAGAACAAAGCCTAACTGCATAAAGCCCATGACACTGAGCAGAAGGGTGGAGATGCAAAGCAGACAAGCCAATGCCCTAAGCACAGGCACAAATAATGGTGCTCCGTGATCCCCTCCCAGATTGTCGAGACCACCTGTCACCATGCTTCTCCAAATTTTATACTTCTTCAAGTAGATTTTTAAATACATTCTAAGTAAAATATAATTACAACATTTAGCCCTCTCCTTTCCTCCCTCCAGCCTCTCCTATGGCCCCTCCAACATTTCCCATGTTCCCAACTCAAATTGATAGCCTTGATTATTATATATATACATATATATATATGTGTGTGTGTGTGTGTGTGTGTATATATATACACAACCTGCTGATTCCATTTTTGTTTGTGTGTATATGGTTTCAAGGCTGACCTTTTCATATCAGGTAACCAAAGGGAATGATCCCTGGGTGAAGCTATTCTCATTCTCTCATCTCTCACTAATTACCTGTGGTTCTTTGTTTATGAGCCAGACTCCTTAATATTTTCTCTCTTCCATTTAGTCTATCTACTATTACTGCATGTAGTCATATCCAGGAAAGTCAATCTTAAAGCAGACCTTCTGGTATTCTGGCTCGTAAAACCTTTCCCTTTCTTACTCAGTGTTCCTTGAACAATATCTACAGAAGCTATGCTATAGATGGGACTGGGCTCCCCAGATCCCTTCATTTCTGTACTGTGTCCACTTGTGTTTTTCTGTGATGGTCTTTGTTTACTATAAAGGGAGGCCTCGGTGAAGGACATTAGGGCTCCAGGTAGGCCAGAATCTCAGCTAACATCAACGTTTTCCACAGTTATTTCTTGGACTTGTAAAACACCCATGGGATGTGCCTGAAAAGTCAAAATGGAACAGAATCTCTTGCTCAGCCTCTACCTTGAGCTTCCGAAAGGCAATGTATGTCCTCACTCATTGCTTTGACTGTAAAGCAATTGCCAAAGGGGATGTAGCGACAATACCCTAAAGTGGCAATGCACAGAGTGATCTCTGTGGCTGTAAGAAGTTGTGTTGGGGAAATCATTTTGCCTTCTGTGACTGTTTCTCATCTCTCCTTTAAAGCACTTGCACCTGATAAACTTTTCTTCTGCTCTTAAAAATCTACAACCAAATGCTTTAAAATGTAAGGGCTTTCAGATCCCTGTGGTGTGGTGAAATACCCATTTATGGCTGTCTCAAGCCTGTGTTTACTAGGCAATGGGGATGACAGATTGCCATGGAGTAGTTAACTCAGTAATGCCACAACTGTTCCAAAGCCATGAAGCTAGATGGCTGCCAGTCTGTGTGACTGGTGTGATGCTCAGCTGCCTTCTCAAGGTTCAGGCCACACACTGCTATCAATCCGAAGGCTACTCTGAGACATGTACATAGTCCTTGACACAGTCAGGGCTGGAAAAAATTTTCCCACAGAGCATGAGAACATTCAAGTGGTTTTCAGCCCAGTCTTCTTTCATCCAGTCTCTGGCTGTGCCTGGCATCTTTCCTTCAGTTTTGTCATCCTAATCAAAAGTGACTTAGGAGGAATTCTGCTGCTCTTGTTTTGTTGTCAGTGTTTGGAGTCAGAGTCGGTGTGTAGGTTAGCTACTTGTGTAGCCCAAGCTATCCTCTTACTTCAACCTTCTAGATTCTGGGGTTGCAGACATATGCCACAATTCCTGACTTGCAAAGGCATCCTTTTGAAACAGTCTCAGAGCCAGAATTATGACAATATTTTCATGCTTGCTTTTCATGACTGAAGCTCAGGTTCAATACCAAACACTGTTAAATAAAGTATATATACATATATAAAACAACCTTCGGCTACATATTATGTTTGCTAATCCACTACTTGCTTATGTCTCCATTCTGAGCAAACACAATATACAATACTTACCTTCCTTTAAATGCTACACCTGCTTCTAGTCATTTTGCAGGTAAAGCACTAATCAGAACTTTTAATGCTGCAATGTTTCATTAATGTGTAGTATGCCCCATTAGCAGCAACAAAAAATTCATTAACTTTGGCATCTCTGCAGAAGATGATTCTTCAAGGCATAGAGCTAAGTTTAATAGCCATTACCATGGCTATAGTGCAGCAATTGGTTGAATTGGACTAAAATCCATATGCTTAGGGTTTCTGATGGGATGAAGAAAAGACAAGAGTAGCAGGTTGAAAACTTGGTGAAATTCAGATGAAGGTGGAAAAATTTAGCTGCTTAGGGTTTCTGAGGGAATTGAGGAAAGATAAGGGTAGCAGGCTTTAACCTTAGTGAAATTCAGAGGAGGGCGGAAAACTCCTTTAATTCTCTTTGGAAGGAAATGCATGAATGTGCGAACCAGATTTGCAGTACTGGGTATCACTTTGGAAAAAAAAGATGCCTATAGGATGCGGGCTTCTAGGACAGCACTCTTCCTTTGGTCTTGCTGGGGGGAGATTGTGGCAGGCAGTGTTTTAAATATCATTAGTGTAAAGAGGCATACTGCTATCTTGTGTCAAAGTAACAGAATCTTCTCTATGGGATTCTATTGGTCTGTTCTAGACCTGAGCTACCTCTTGACTTTCTCTTTAAAATAGACCCTGAGGAAAATATTTAGTCCTTAAGTTTAATTCTTCTAAATTTAAAAATTCATAAAATGCCAGGATTTTCAGCATACCAAGAGCTCTAGCTGGAGCCTCATTTAGGGACAGTCAGTAAAAGGCAGCAATGCTCTGTGGTTGGGACTCCCACTGCTTCTGTCCCTTTGCTACTTTCCTCTGTAATTTTACATAGTCGGCTCTAAAGAGAATTAGCAATCCACCTCCAGCCCTGACTCCAGCACTCCCTTCACTCTATCTCATTTCTTCATCTGGATAATGAGAACACAGAGCTTCAGGGGCTTCCACCTTTGGGATGACATTAATCTTTAGCTGGCGAACATACTGTGAAATGTTCCGGTTTGTACTGCAATGGAGAAATGCAGCCAAAGATCAGTAGGCCTTTTGTACTTTCCCATTCTTTCCATAACTTTCTAAACAGTGAAACCTAGAAGATAATTGTCAAAAATAATGTAGAAAAGTTCTACTCAACTATTCTGATTTCATTTTATTGCTGGGATAAACACCATGACCAAAGCAACTTGATAAAGAAAAGGATTTTTTTTTTTTTACTCAAATTTTCATATCTTAGTTTATCAGTGAGAAAAGTCAGAGCAGGAACTAAAGGCAGAAACCATGAAGGAACATTGCTTGCTGTCCTACTTGTTCAACCTATGCTTAGCTACCTTTCTTATACAGTCTAGGACCACCTGTTTAGGGAATGGAACTACCCACAGTAGACTCATCTCTCCTTCATCAATTAACAGTCAAGCCAATGCCTCCACAGA
The DNA here is from genome assembly GCA_010120015.1 of Rhombomys opimus. Classification (NCBI taxonomy): domain Eukaryota; kingdom Metazoa; phylum Chordata; class Mammalia; order Rodentia; family Muridae; genus Rhombomys; species Rhombomys opimus. Next base: position 660,610 of record REGO01000113.1, on the reverse strand, counting down.
CATGCCAACTGGCCAATCTGATCTACTTGTGGCTTCCCTTTAAGCTGTGTCACATTGACAATTAAAACTAACTGGGACACCAACTAACCTCTTCTTGAATTCTGAATTAGTTACAAAATATGCTGTTAATTAGGAGAGATATGTCTTCACTAGTTCCCAAATAGTACATAAAGTAGGAAAAAGTTAAGGAGTGGCATTCCGCTTTCCAATCTGCCATCTGTGGTAGAGCCTCCACCAAGATGCAGATTTTTGTGAAGACCCTTATGGGGAAGACTATCACGCTTGAGGTTGAATCCTTGGACACTATAGAAAATGTAAAGGCCAAGATCCAGGATAAGGAAAGAATATCTCCTGATCAACAGAGACTGATCTTTGCTGGAAAGCAGCTGGAAGATGGCCGTACTTTGTCTGACTACAACATTCAAAACGAGTCCACCCTTCATCTTGTGTTCAGACTCCATGGTGGTGCTAAGAAAAGGAAGAAGAAGTCTTACACCACTCCCAAGAAGAATAAGCGTAAGAGGAAGAAGGTTAAGTTGGCTGTTCTGAAATACTATAAGGTGGATGAAAATGGCAAAATCAGTCAGCTTCATCAAGAGTGTCCTTCTGATGAATGTGGTGCTGGAGTTTTCATGGTTAGCCACTTTAGCAGACATTACTGTGACAAGTGTTGTCTCACTGCTTCAACAAACCAGAAGATAAGTAGTTGTGTATGAGTTAATAAAAAGAAGGAACTGAAAAAAAAAAGAGTGGCATTCCAAGAGCATAAAGACACATACCAGCTGCTTGAAAGCATACGTAGGCATCCTCTTCAAACATGGCTGGCTTGAGAACTAACACTAGGGTGTCTGCAGGTGGTGCTCAAATTCTAAGGATTACTGCAGCCCTCCCTAATTTAGATGTTTAAACAATCTGGGGTACAGATTGTTATGACAAGAAAAAAAAAATTTGGACAGATCCTTACAAACCTGTTCACTGTTTGAGTAGGTTACTTTCACACTTGTCATCTCAGTTAACTTCTAGGAAATGGGAATAAGCTATAATAGAGCTGTTAAGAAAATATGCAACAAATACAAAACTTCTGTGACAGCACTGGGAGAGTGTTGCATTCATAGTAAATACAGTTCTTTTGCCCAAGTTACAGGATGAACATATTAGAAAAAAATTGACAGCAGTAGCCCGTTTGTGCATCAGAATTATTCTTTCAAATTGAATAAACTAGAAAGCCTAAATTTTCAGTCAATTATCTCTATAAAGCAAACATTAGGAATATTACCATATTCTGACTCCAATATAAACTGTCCTGCAATTATCAAAAATGTATCATTTATCTAAAACCTGTAATATATACTTCTTACAGTCTTCACTTAACCATTTGTGTCATTTATGCCAGAAACAGTGTAAGTAAAATAACTGCATAAGTGAAAATGAGATGAAAAAAATTGAAAACACTAAAATGCCATAAAAAATAAAGTTAACTTTTATTAGTTCTTCTATTCTAATCCTCAGCATTGATGATAAAAGAGAATTTTGACAAAGAACATCAGATTTTCTGCATTGGTGATAAAAGAGAATTTTGACAAAGAACATCAAAGTTTCTATAATGCTATATTCTAGAAATGTCAGCTATGATGAGGAGGCTGTTCCATGAGTGAGAGCATAGAGATAACTTCAGTCATAGCCAAGCCAACAAGGCAAATGATGGTTGAGTTTGGAGGCGCCTTTCTACAGGGCCCACACTTTGCAGTATGCTGTTGGGACCATGCTTTTATACCTTTGACACACATTTGGGATAGTCAAAGTAGGTTATTGTATGTAACAGCTTGACAAACCCCTGCTTCGGTTGTGCTTTCTACTGCTGTGATAGACACCATGACCAAAGGCAAATAGAGGAAGAAAGGGGTTATTTGACTTACACATCCCAATCACAGTCCATCACTGAGAGAAGCTGAGGTAGGACCTCAATAAGGACAGGAGCATGGAGGCAGGAACTAAAGCGGGGACCATAGAGGAATGCTGCTTACTAGTTTGTTTCCTACTTACTTGCTCAGTCTGATTTCTTATATAACCTAGACCTTCCACCCAGAATAGGCCGGGCACTTCTACATCAGTCCTTAATCAAGAAAATGCCTCACAGGCTTGCCTATGAACCAATCTGATGGAAACATTTTCTCAATCGAAGTTTCCTCTTTCCAGATAAGCCAGGCTTATGTCAAGTTGACAAAAATAAAAATTAAAAAAATAAATCTAATCAAGAAAATGCCTTCCAGCTGTTGACCTGAAAGGGACATCTGGATGTCCCCAGATGAGATGCAAAATGGACCAACAACGACAATATGTTTCTAACAAATAGAAACTGCTGAGGCTGAATTTGAAGTAATTAAACAAAATAGAAACATTTTGAAAGCAGCCACATAGGTCATATAAAGCAACACAGAAAAAGGAGAGTATTGCTTATGAGATAAAGTTTCACTTTAGAGAACAGATTACAAAAGTATTCCTTAAAATCTAGGGAGAAAAAATTGAAACTATGATCTGACAGTGAAATCCAAGATGACATCAACAAGAAGAAGAATCATTGAGAGTCAGATGGAAAGGATGTAAGAATGGACTTTAAGGGAACAAAATGCAATATTAGAATTAGGATTAGAGGGCCAAATGGTAAGGACCAGGGACAACTGTGTACAGAGTGATTAATGATAGGAGCACACACACAGGATCTCCCAGCACAGAGGAAAAGCATAGCAAAGGCTACAAATTGGAAGGCCAAAGGAAAGATATAACTCCTTGACCATCGCTGATCCTCAAGAAGGGCCTGGGTAGAGATCTACAGCCTCAAGACAAGGCATGACATGTTGAATTGAAGTTTTCTAATTGAAAGAATTCTTGAGGGTAGATCATAAGAAATCACAATTATCAAGAGACATATTCTCTCAAATGAATGTGTGTGATTTCATTTATGCAGTTAATATAGTCATTTGTAGATTGACAATGAAGAAGACTGTTTAGAGAAAAAAAGGGAGGAATTAAGGAAATAGAATAGGAAGGCAAATACAGAAACATAGTCCAAGTAACAGTATACCTACGAAAAGTCTATGAAACCCATCACTCTGTACAATATATGCTAAGAAAACATCACACAAAGGCAAAAGTAATTGACAATAACGTCTAAACGTTAAATTTTTAATTCAAAGCTGAATTAATTTTTTTAAAACAAAGCTTTCAAAGTTCTGCAAGCAAATAACAGAGAGGCCTGCTTCAGACTTACCCTTCTCAATAGAATGTCTGAAGTTGTTAGAACAGCCCAGAGCTTCCACGCACTTTGTAGCATCTACTCCAAGCCAGTAACTGACAATTATGAAGGAAACAAAGGAAGTTATCAAATGCGTAGCAATATGATATCTCCAGAATCCTGAAACACTTTATATTTATTTCTACTGACTCTACATGAATTATATAAACATGAATAAATGAATGACTAACTTGTTAGTTGCTAAGTAGATAATTAAATGTTTGCTGTACAATTTTTTTCAGTTTTCTATTTGAAAATTTTCATGATGAAATAGTGTATAAAACCACTCACTCAATCGCACTAGAGATAGAGCAGTTTGATATTTAAATTGATGGTGTTTATTGTTGCTCACAAACCCAAGAGACCTTTCTCACAGTGTATAGCATTAAAAATAATGTTATGAGAACTGTTAAACAGTTAAATACAAAAATAATAAAAGTATTAAATGCCACTGATATAATTTTTGAATGAACATGATCAATCTCTTTTATTTATCTATCTATTTATTTATTTATTTATTTATTATGTATACAGTTTCTGCCATCATATACACCTGCATGCCAGAAGAGGGCACCAGATCTCATTATAGATGGTTGTGAGCCACCATGTGGTTGCTGGGAATTGAACTCAGGACCTCTGGAAGAGCAGCCAGTGCTCTTAACCTCTGAGCCATTTTCTCCAGCCCATGTGATCAATCTTTAACTTAATAAATAAAGCTCCCAGTTGGAGTATCAGTCTCAGAAAAGACCCCCGTGCCGAGATTTTTGGTTCTGTTTCTCTCCTTGTGGAGTTCTTGTCCCCTCCAAGTCTTTCATCTCCCCATTCTTTTATAAGATTCCCTGCACTCTGCCCAAAGTTTGGCTATGAGTCTTAGCATCTGCTTTGATACCCTGCTGAGTAGAGTCTTTCAGAGGTCCCCCGTGGTAGGTTCCTGTCCTGTTCCCTGTTTTTTCCTTCTTCTGATGTCCATCTTCTTTGCCTTTCTGAATGAAGATTGATCATCTTACCCAGGATCCTCCCTCTTGCTTAGCTTCTTTAGGTGTAGAGATTTTAGTATGTTTATCCTATATTATATGTCTAATATCCACTCTTTACGTGAGTATATGCCATTCGTGTCTTTCTGCTTCTGGGATACCTCACTCAGGATAATCTTTCCTAGTTCCCACCATTTGCCTGCAAATTTCATGATTTCCTTGTTTTTAATTGCTGAGTAATTTTCCATTGTAATTGTAAATGTGCCACAATTTCTATATCCATTCCTCAGTTGAGGGACATCTGGGTTGTTTCCAGATTGCTAGCTGTTATGAGTAAAGCTGCTACAAACATGGTTGAGCAGATGTCCTTGTTGTATACTTGAGCATCTTTTGGATATATGCCTAGGAGTGGTATAGCTTCATCTTGAGGAAACACTATTTCTAATTGTCTGAGAAAGTGCCAGATTGATATCCAAAGTGTTTGTACAAGTTTACATTCCCACCAGCAATGGAGAAGGGTTTCCCTTTCTCCACATCTTCTCCAGCATGTGTTGTCACTTGAGTTTTTGATCTTAGCCATTCTGATGGGCATAAGGTGAAATCTCAGGGTTGTTTTGATTTGCATTTCCCTGATGACTAAGGATGTTGAGCATTTCTTTAAGTGTTTGTCTGCCATTTGATATTCCTCATATTCCTCTATTGAGAATTCTCTGTATAGCTCTGTACCCCATTTTTTAATTGGAATACTTGATTTGTTGCCTTTTAACTTCTTGAGTTCTTTATATATTCTGGATATTAGCCCTCTCTCAGATATAGGGTTGGCGAAATCCTTTCCAACTCTGTAGGCAGTCGTTTTGTTCTGACAACAGTGTCATTTGCTTTACAGAAGCTTTTCATTTTCATGAAGAACCTTCTATTGATTTTTCATCTTAGAGCCTGTGCTGTTGGTTTTCTGTTCAGGAAGTTGTCTTCTGTGCCAATGAGTTCTAGGCTCTTCCCCACTTTTTTCTTCTAACTGATTTAGTGTGTCTGGTTTTATGTTAAAGTCTTTGATCCACTTGGACTCTAGTTTTCTGCAGGATGATAAGTATGGATCTACTTGCATTTTTTCTACATGTAGACATCCAGTTAGATCAGCGTCATTTGCTGAAGATACTCTCTTTTTTTTCCATTCTATAGTTTTGGCTTCTGTGTCAAAAATCAAGTATCTTTAAGTGTGTGGGTTTATTTCTGGGTCTTCTATTCGATTCCATTTATCCACCATTCTGTTTCTATGACAGCACCATGCAGTTTTTATTACTATTGCTCTGTAGTACAGCTTGAGATCAAGGATGGAGATACCTCCAGATGATCTGATGTTGTACAGGATTGCAAGTACCATGATGGAGATAACCTAGAACCCCTGCACAGATGCAACCCATGGCAGCTCAGTCTACAAGTGGGTTCCATAGTAAGGGGAACAGGAACTGTCTCTGACAGGAACTCAGTGGCTGTTTCTTTGATCAACTCCCCTGAGGGGGTTGGGCAGCCTTACCAGGCCACAGAGGAAGACAATGCAGCCAGTCCTGATGAGACCTGATAGGCTCCGGTCAGATGGAAGGGGAGAAGGAACTCCCCTATCAGTGGACTTGGGGAGGGGCATGGGAGAGAAGAGGGAATGAGGGTAGGATTGGGAGGGGACAAAGGAGGGGGCTCCAGCTGGGATACAAAGTGAATAAATTGTAATAAAAAAATTAAAAAGAAGAAAGCATGCTGAGGGGTCAAGCAGCAAGGCTACCCTCATATAATATACTTTGCTTGAAAATGCACAATGACATCTAATGCCTTGCATACTAATTTTTAAAATAAACCTAATTCAAAAGAAAAAATACATCCCCAGATTATTTTTAAATTATGAATAGTAAGTACAACGAAATTCTACTCTGACATACTTTAATTTTTTTTACATCATGCTATCCTCTTTAAATCAGAAAATACATATATATACTAGAATATTAAATCATAAAATGCATATATATCAGAAATAATACATCAGAAAGTGCATGTGCGCATGGTTTTACACACACACACACACACACACACACACACACACACAAACTCACGCAAGAATCCTATACTGAATTGCAGAAGAGTCAAATTATCTGCAGTTGTCCACATCTACAACTGGTAAATAATTGAACACTTCAAGCATTGTTTGTAGTTAATGTAACTGAGCAAAGGAGTAAATGAACAAAAGAATGAGTGACATAGCTTCATTGATTACAAATTCTCCTGCCGCCCTCCATGCTAGGGGATCTCAGCCTTTGTAAACCTGGTCCCTCTTTCAAGACTTGATACCTCTGTGATTGCTATCTTATATTCCCATAATTCGACCTCCAGGTTTTGCTAATATAGTTACTGGTATTTAAATGATTCTGATAGAAAGTTCCATAATCTTTCTTGTGGACCTCATTGTCATAGGAAACAGCAGGTGCTTGAGGTCAAGGGAGAAGATTTCAGACTTTCTTTTTTCCCATTAGAAAAAAAAAAACTTAGGCAATGGATAGTGTAGTTCTGGCAAAATGTGATACTGCACGGTTCCTTCAGCAGTTTCTGTGATCCTGTCTTCCTGGATAATGCTTTTTAAAAGCAATGGTGTGTGCAATGATCTGTGATACCTACTGCAGCAAGCAAAGCAGAGCAAAGGATTCTCTTTTCTTATCTTCAAAAAACTAACCAAAAACCTTTCCCGTCCTTCCTTGATTTAATCTAGTATGAACACCTACTTTTAGTAAGTTCCTACTTTCTGCTACACTTTTATGTTATTCCATTAGTCAGTAAATACAGAGTAGGAAAATTTTGGTAAAGCAAGCATTTGAAAGACATTGCAGGCCTAAGAGGTGGCTTGAGACAACTCTAAAATTCAGGTGAGAAACAGAGTATGTACAAGGAAATTTAAAATGCAGCTGAGTGTAGTATTGTAAGCTGTAAAATAAAAATAGTAATTGAGCATAGCCAGAGGATTGGATACAAAGAATTGAGAAGTATTCTTTTTACCTTCATTTCCTGAGTTAAAGTGACATTCTGAATGTTATTTTCCTCAGGAGTCAAAATGCTAGTTTTCTTAGCATCCTTTTTGCAACATTGTTCATCTCAGTGTTTTGGTGAAGCTTATTTGCCGGTACTCTTTCTTTCAGCTCTTTCCTACAGGCTAGGTTCCTTCAGTGTGACAGAGATCATGTGAATTGTTGTGGCCCTGAGGCTGGATGAGGATCAGACAATACAGAACAGTTAGAGCAAGTCCCTGGTCTCCACCTGCTGGTGACGGGTGTCGCAGCAGTGTTAGCATCAGAACAAGCGGATTACTAGCCAAAGAAGAGCTGTGACATGTATGTGCTGTGATAATAGAATAGGATACAGTCCACAGACAGAAAGACAGACAGGGAATAATCATGTATAAGCTAATGATTCTACTTACATCAGGTGAGTTCTAAAATTACTTTTGATGTTTCTGAAGAAATGGCTAAGGACTTAAGAGCGCTTGCTGTTTTTCTAGAGGACCCCAGGTCAGTTTCCCACACCCAGTTGGGTGCCTCAGATCTACCTGTAATTGCAGCCATAGGAGATCTGATGCCCTTTTCAGACCTCGACAGAGACCTGCATGTATGTGCATGTAAATACACAATCACATATATACGTAAGCAAATAAAAACAAGATAAATCTTTAAAAACACAACAGAAAAATTACCCTTGGTAATACCATCAATATGTCATAGAAAATTAATGTATTTTCTTCTAAAGAAGTTAACATTAATTCACTTAAGACAGTACCAATTACTATGTGCTGCTCAGAACATGTATGTACAAAAGAATTTATGTAAGAACAGGTACATATTATGAAACAGAATTGCATGCTTTTCATCTATAAGAGTGTGTGTGCGTGCATGTGTGTGTGTGTGTGTGGGTGTGGGTGTGTGTGTGTAGGCTGGTTTGCCATTCTGTCTGCCTGTGTTTAGAATCCATCTTGTTGAAAGCTATTGAAACCATTGGGTTGTTCATAGGTATGACTTTAGTCAAGACAGATGAAAAGCAAAAAGAACAGAATTATGACTAAAGAGTTTGTCTTCCTCACTTGAGCCTGTGGGTCACTTCATTCATATCATTTGTATGAATAGTTCCTAATGTGGGAGAAAACTTTCTTGGACTTTAGTATCCTAGTGAAAGCCTATTTCTTTGCCTCTCCCCTTTTTTCTCCCCCTCCCTTCTTTTCTTTTATTACAATACCTGGCATTAAAACTAGAGCTTCAGCTGGGAGCAGTGTACCACTGAGCTCCATCCCAGTCTAAAATTGTTGATTTCACCAACAATAAACCATTATTCTTCTCAAAATTAAGATGCCTTCCTAAGTTGTTGCTAACGTCACTTTTTCTGACAACAGTGACAATAACATCTATAGATCACTGTTTACTTAAAATGAGTGATGTGATTCTCCTAAATTTTTAATTTATTTTTGTTGTTGAAATTCAGTCATTCACAAAACCACAGATCTTCATATAATTTTAACTCATTTCAGTGTTTACCATCATTTAAAATTCATTTCAATTAAGCATCAGCTACAATTCACACAAGAGGATCACTTTTGTGAATGCAGGTGCTTCTAATAACAAAGTAAGAATAAAGGAAATAAAGACATGTGGCTGCATTTGCACCATTGCCCATTTTCTGTGAAGAATCAGATTCTCATAATAGGAGATTCTCACATGAGACATTGAGTGACATTTGATCACTTACCACAGGATGCAGAATCTGTATCATTGGTTGCTCTGGGAAGAGTGAGCTCTGCTCACAGTAAGCGGCTTCTGCTGCCCCTGGCTAGTGGGATTCTGACCATGGCGAAGTAGCTCAGTGCGGAGGGGCCCTTAGCAGTAGGGCTGAGGCCTTGTGGAGGCTCTTAATGCGTACAGTGACCGCTCTCTCCCTTACAGATCCCTCCAGGAACGGATGCTGATGAGACTGTGGGAACTACAGTGCCGACTGATGGGGAAGCAGAGGCAGAAAAAGTAGTCATTCCTGCTGAGGAAGGAGAAAGTCTAGAGGGATCCAAAATAGATGCTGAAGGCACTGAGGTTGCAAGCGGCCAGAGTCCTCAAACAGCAGAGCCTGAATTGGCTGCTACTCAGGTCAGTGTTTCTTGAGGGACTTCTAAGGAAAGGGATCTTTAGTGGGCTCTTGTCCACTAGTCTGGGATGTAGCTGTCTGTGTGTGGAATGGATTTCCTATGCCTGTGGCTGAAGCTTAGCAAAGGAGAAAGGAAGCTGCACTCATGACAGAGGAAAGGAATGAAGCACAGATGATGAGTGTCTTGGGGTTTCTACGCTGTGAAGAGACACCATGACCATGGCTGCTCTTGTAAGGGAAAACATTCAGGGGTTTCGTCCATTACTATCGTGGTGGGAATCATGGTGGCATGCAGGCATAGTGCTGGAGAAGGAGCTGAGAGTTCTACATCCGGATCTACAGGCAGCAGGAAGAGACAGTGAGCCACTAGGCTTGGCTTGAGCTTCTGAAACCTCAAAGCCCACCCCCCCAGTGACACACTTCCTCCAACAAAGCCAAAACATTGCCATTCCCTATGAGTCTATGAGGGGTGGGGCATTTACATTCAGACCACCACTGTGAGAAAACCCGTAGTGGAGAGAGGAAGAAAGAGCGTGGTAAAATGATAGGGCTGTTAGAGTGAGAAATGCTCTGCCTCTTGCTTTCCCTTGCAGTATTCAAAGACAGCACATCCCAGGAGCCACGACTCGGGCAATTATGAATAGTCATCACATAGTGTGACACAGCATGAAGCCACCCCCTTCTAATTTCTTTTTAGGATAGCGTCCTGCCCCCTCAGGACAGACCCTCTCTCTTTTCAGCTTCCCACCACTCTGGATTGCTCATTGAAGCCTCCCGCCTTCCAGGAAGTGTGACTGCTCAAGGACGTGGATAGGGTTCCCAATATGGGTTTAGTACTCAGGAGAGACAGTGAGAAGGCCAGGACATGGGCCCATGTTCTGCAAACTTAGTGGGCTTCGCTGAGGGTTAGTGAGATAGAGAAAGTGTGGGTGGCTGGGAGAAGACACCGACCCGTTAGCAAACACACCTGTGGTTCCCCAGGCCGTGACGCTCTCCATTCCTCTACCCACCAGGAGAAGGTCATCCCTTCTGTTGTCATTGAGCCAGCCTCCAACCATGAAGGGGAAGGAGAACACCTCGACACCACTGTGGGTGCCGAAACGAGGGCGGCCACTGAGGACGTGGCTCCTCAGGGCCCAGCGGGGGAGAAGCAGGACCTGGCTACAGAGCCCACGCCTCTGGATTCTCAGGCTGCTGCACCTGCGCTGGCAGAGGCTGTGGATTCCTCGCTGTCCGCAGGGGATGCTGCTCAGGAACTGCCTCCTGGCTTTCTCTACAAGGTCTTTGTATTGTCACTTCAGGGTCGTTGTC
>REGO01000113.1:565106-649566 GCA_010120015.1 Rhombomys opimus | reverse complement strand
TGGGCATAATGCCTTCCAGGTTCCAATAGGAACTGCCAAACAGGCAGGAGACAGAACCATCCAGTTGAAAGGCAGACTGAGGGACGAATAAATTGTCCAAAAAATAAGTATCTAAAGGCACTATGGGCCTTCTGTGGAAAGGAAGAAAGTAACAGCCCTCCATTCCTGGGAAGAAAGTTTTTCAGGCCAAGGACTAAAGCCTCTTTACCAGTCAACAAAACAACAACGGTAATTGCCTAGAAACACCACAGCCCAGTGTTGCAGATAAGGTCCCCAAAAGAATCTGATTAGAAGTTGTAAGCATTGTATAATTTGATACTGTATTTCAAAATGCAGCCCTTGTTTTGCGGGGCCGGTTCTTTGCTTCAGAGTACTGAGAGTGAACTCAGAGTTTTACACGTGCTGAGCAATCCCTCTGCTTCCTTTGCTACACACCTCTGTACATTTTAATTTTGAGACAGGCTCGTGCTAAGTTGCATAGGCACAGCTTCACCTTGCAGGCCTCTGTTTTAACTTCCTAGACATCTGAGTAATAAGCCACAGACCACCATGCCTGGATACCTATTTTTTTAAAAAGATATATGTATGTATAATTCGTGTTCATAAGAATGGGACTGAATATCTCTATCTATTCTTTCTGTCCCTCCTTTTAAAGGAAGCTGCCACCTTGCCACTGGAAGTGGGTGCAGGTATAACAAATTTATGAAGGGATTAATGTGGCCCAAAATAATTGAACATGTGGGTTAAAGTTAGGGCTCGAAACCTCTTTGTTTAAGCGGTACCTGTAAACTCCAGGAAATGTGTGCCAGGCAAGGCTGGGGCATGAGGGACACTTGCTTAGCTTGCCAAACACCGCAGTGTGACACAAGGTGCGCCACTCAGTTATTCTCTGGACCTCCGATCTCATTGCACAAACTAATTTGGGGTAACAGTTATAGCTCTGATCATTTTTTAGTCTACACATGAAATACATATTTCACAGGCAAGCTTTTTCCTCTTGACTGTGCAGGTGTTTGCCAGGAACCAATATGGGAAAAATAAAACTGGTCAGAGCTAGCCTCAAGCTGAGAGATGGGTATTCAATGTGTCAGTCTTTCTGCTTTTTCCATAATATAAATTTTAACTTTTAAATTACATTTTTATTTTTTATATTAATTACATTCACTTTGTATCCCACCTGTAGCCACCTCCCTCCTCCCCTCATGATCCTGCCCTCCCCCCCTTTATCTCCTCTTATGTCCCTCTCCAAGTGCACTGATAGGGGAGTCCTCCTCCCCTTCCATCTGACCCTAACTTATCAGGTCTCATCAGGACTGGCCGCATTGTCTTCCTCTGTGGCCTGGCAAGGCTGCTCCCACATCAGGGGGAGGCAGTCGAAGAGCTAGCCACTGTGTTCATGTCAGAGAGAGTTCCTGTTCCCTTACTAGAGTACCCACTTGGATACTGAGCTGCCATGGCTACATCTGAGCAGGGATTCTAGGTTATCCCCATGCATGGTCCTTGGTTGGAGTATCAGTCTCAGAAAAGACTCCTGGGCCCAGATATTTTGGTTCTGTTGCTATCCTTGTTGAGCTCCTGTCCCCTCTAGGTCTTATTATCTTCCCCTTCTTTCCTAAGATTCCCTGCACTCTGCCCAAAGTTTGTTTATGAGTCTCAGTATACTATGCTTTGATACAATGCTGGGTAGAGTCTTTCAGAGGCCGTCCATGATAGGCTCCTGCCCTGTTTCCCGTTTTCTCCTTCTTCCAATGTCTGTCCCATTTGCTTTTCTAAGTGAGGATTGATCATCTTACCCAGGGTCCTCCTTCTAGTTCAGCTTCTTTAGGTGTACAACTTTTTGTAGGTTTATCCTATATTATATGTGTAGTATCCACTTATAAGTGAATATATACCATGTGTGTCTTTCTCTTTCTGGGATACCTCACTCGGGATGATCTTTTCTAGATCCCACCATTTGCCTGCAAATTTCATGATTTCCTTGTTTTTAATTGTTGAGTAGTATTCCACCCATCAGAATGGCTAAGATCAAAAACTCAAGTGACAACACATGCTGGAGAGGATATAGAAAAAGGGGAACCCTCCTCCATTGCTAGTGGGAATGTAAACTTGTACAAACACTTTGGAAATCAATCTGGCACTTTCTCAGACAATTAGGAATACTGCTTCTTCAAGATCCAGCTATACCACTCCTAGGTATATATCCAAAATATGCTCAAATACACAACAAGGACATTTGCTCAACCATGTTCATAGCAGCTTTATTTGTAATACCCAGAACCTGGAAACAACCCAGATGTCCCTCAATGGAAGAATGGATGCAGAAATTTTAATTTTTTGAAAGTGCAAAGAAAAAAACAAGCTGTCATGGCATAAAGTGGTAAGATAGAAAAGGGTGAAATTTTATTTTTTAAAACATCCACTTGTTTAATTAAATAGTAATTCTTATATAACATGCAAGTGGTATATCGCCTAGTTTTATTTTTTCATTATTTTACAAAACATCTTTTTAGCTTGGCACATTTAGCTCAACTTAAGCAGTCATCAGTGATGATAAAATATCTAGTAAAAATCAACAAGCTAGTTGGGTATGGTGGCATACACCTGTAATCCCAGCACTCAGGGAGGCAAGTGGATTGCTCTGAGATCTAGGCCAGCCTGGGCTATAAATCGAGTCCAGGATAGCCAAGGCAACACAGAGAAACCCTGTCTTGATAAACAAAAACAAAAAAAATGACAAGCTAAAGTTTCAGCTATTGCGTAGTGCATTGAATTAATAAATATAGATATGAATGGCTTCATATAAGTCAACAAGAAGCAAGGGTATTGAGTAAACAGAAAGTAGTATTCCCAAAAGGGTTTTGAGGCTTTCTTCTCCCCCTGGGGTTTGTATTAGCTTGTTTTATATTAGAATGCTGGATTCTAGGTCTTTGGAAAGATAGGTAGTTTTTTAGCTCACAATGGGAAGTTCAAAGAACTGCACTGGCAGTGGTTCTGCTCTGGGCACGTGGCAGATGCTATCATGCTAAAGGATGATGACACAGAAAGCTGGAGCACGGAAAACATCTCATTCTTCATACTCTTTTGGCAGAATAACCACGGTCCTGTGAGAAACCTGCTAATTCCGTGCGGGCAGGGGCCTCCTGCTACATTCCTTGTCCTACTGTTCTCCATTCCTCTCACCACACATCTGGGGAACCCAGCCCTCCTGTGCAGAAGGCCACATTCCATCTATAGCAGAACTGTAATATGTATTTTCATCCTTTATTTACTTGGAGAAAGCTCCTAGCAGTTTCTGCATAATCTTATTAGGAAACACAACGTTATCCATCCCTCTACCCTTCCTTCCTCCCTTTCTTCCTTCTTTCCTTCACTTTTCTTCTTTCTTTCTGAGTCAGGGGCTCACTGTGTAGCCCACAGCTTGTCTAGAGCTCACTAGTTAGCCCAAGCTGGCTTTGAAGTCATGGCTGGCATCCTCCCTTAGACTCCTGGGTGCTAGCCTTACAGGCAGAGCCACCACACGCAGCTTCTTTCTAAAACTAATCAGTCCCTTTTAAATGTGTTGCAGGTGGAAACCCTGCATGATTTCGAGGCGGCAAATTCCGATGAGCTTACCCTGCAGAGGGGTGATGTGGTGCTCGTGGTCCCCTCAGACTCAGAAGCCGACCAGGTAATGCATAAGGCTGGAAGGTGTGTCCGGCCATGTTGTTTTTTGTTTTGTTTGTTTGTTTGTTTGTTTGTTTGTTTGTTTTTGAGGGTCAGTTGAACAAGTGACTTCCTGAAGCATTTCTGTTTTCTAAGCTGCTGCAAGCCAACTCTGAAGAGGCCCTACGGGATTGTGCCCTGAGCAGTCCATCAGCTGGGTTCTCAGGGTACCCATTGGAATGCTGCTGTTTGTTTCTGTACAATTGGATGAGATGACCTTTTTTAGTCCCAACATTTCTTGTTAGAGATGCTGCATCTCAGGAAATCCTGACACTGGCATGAACTAAACATCCCTTTCAGAAGTGGCTGCTTCTAGTGGTATGGTTACCCATGGAAAGAACCTGGAAAAACATAGGGAGGTTAAAATGTTTCACATCTCGGTGGAGTCACACCCATGTAGCCTTTGTTCAATCCTATTGAACCTACAGCTAAGGATTCCGCCATTACAGAGCACAGCACTTAAGTTATACCTCAATTGGGAAATGTATCTCTTCTCAGAATGATTGGATGATAAGGTGCTAGGAACTCCAAGACTGTTCCTATTGGAAATTTGGGAATTCCTGAAATGGAATGCAAACCATGTATAAACAAGCCTATGAATATGTATTTTACAGGGAAGAGCAATAACTCCCATAGTAATTTCAAAGAAATGTATTTATAGGTCTTCTCCCTAAAAATAAAGTTTAAAACCACGGCTTTTAAAGTTAACATTTATATGCCAACATATCATTCTTTCTTTTGATTTAGCAGTATAAATCAACTGATGTCTAAACACCCAGATTCTATACCTCTGTAAGAGTTAGAAATTACTTTAAAAAAAATAATATAATTTAAAGCTCCAAATATTTTAAAAATTAAAAACCTATTTCTAAATGGCAAATTTATCAAATAAATAATATTATAAGTAAAAAATATGTCATGGTTGGTCTGGAGAGATGGCTCAACAATTAAAGGTGCTCTTCCGTAGAACTCGTATTTCCTTCCTAGGCATGTATGGTGTCTCACAACATTCTGTATCTTCAGTCTCAGGGAATCCAACACTCTTTTCTGGCCTCCAGGCATTGTACACATAGGATGCATAGGCACGCAGGCAAAACAGCCATACACATAACAATAAATAAATAAAATTATGTATACTTATATATTTAAATATAGTGAAAAGAAGGAAATGATAAAAAAATTAATATACAAATGAATGCCACCAATAGCACTCAATAGCCAGAAATGATGCTTCATTTCTGTATCCTAGCACTCAGCAGGCAAATACTGATAGGGAAGCCTATCAGTTAGAGGCTGTTCTGAACTACATAGTAAAAGCAAATTTCAACACACACACATGGATATACATACAGACACGCAGGCACATATGCACAGACACACACACTCAAAAACAATAACTCAGGAAACAAAAAAAGTACAAAAAAAAACCCAAACCTTACAATTAACAATAGTTATTAAGCCCTAAATTAATTGTTTAAAAGGATTAATAAAATTATTATTTAATTATTTGGCTAGTTGTGAACAAAAGTTGGTAAAGCAGAGATTAGCGATATAGGCAGAAGCAGAAACATCCCTCTGCTTTGTAAAGCATTAAAATTCCATTTAATTAGTTGGTTTTCTCATTGCTGTGGCTGAATACTTGATGAGAAGCAACTGAAGCAAGGAGGGGCTTTTGGGCTCATAGTTTGAGGGAATGTAGTCCATCTTTGGGAATTGCAGATCATCATAGTTGGCTGGGAAGGTCTGACAGCAGCTGGCTCTGTGGCAGTAGGAATGTGCATCCGGGCCTCCTCACACCTTGGCAGATGAGGAGTAAAGAAAGGGGCATGCCAGAACTTAGCTGGGCTTCTCAGATTTCCTTTTCATTTAGTTGAGGTCACAACCCACAGGACAGTACTGTGTATATTTGGGATAGTTTCCCTCCTCTCAGTAAAGCACTCATAAAAATGTCCCTGGGCACACCGCATGAAATGCTCTGGGCATTTATCAAACTAATCAAGTTGACAATATCCTTTGTCAACTTGATAACCAAAAGACATGATTGCAAAAGATAATGTTTCATCCTTGACCTCTTTATCTAACAATGCAAATACATTTAGTCCATCGCCAACATCCCCCAGGTCTTAACAATTCTAACATTGCTCAAAAATCGAAGTTTGGAGTCTCAACTGAGACTTCACAATATCTTAATTATAAGGCCAGGAAGAATCAAAAAATAAATAAAGAAAGAAAGAAAGAAAGAAAGAAAGAAAGAAAGAAAGAAAGAAAGAAAGAAAGAAAGAAAGAAAGAAAATCCTGTTGCATACTTCCAGTATACAATGTCACAGTGTAAACATCCTCAGAAAGAAGGAATTGGAAAAGAGTAAAGAAATACTGGACTGAAGCCAGGCAGAATCCCAGCAGACTCAGCACCCGATCCTGCAACCCCAGCTCAGCTTGTGTAGCATCTCAGCTTTCGGAGTTATCCTCTGTGCTCCAGCAGGCTTCACTGTCCCCACCTCCTCCGGCACTGCTTCTTTTAGCACTATGTCCTTTCTCTTGGGTAAGCTTCACTGACTGTGTCAAGCTTTCCTTGCCAGACATCCTTTGCCTTTCCAGTATCTTGTGGGATATTGCAATTTGGTTTTCACCTTCACAGCTTTGTACATTTCCCTCTTAGATCCCCATACAGAAAATCTGACTGCTACACATTGCTAGACCTTGGCTTCTTGGAACCTTGGTGCAAACCCTCAGGATCCTATAACATTTGTATGTGGCATGTTTGAAAAAAAAATGGGTACCCCATGGAAAAAGCAAAACTATACTTTCAGTTCAAGGTGTAGCCTGGCTTCCTTGGGCCACAGTCAGAGTAGCTTCTTTGTGATTTCAAGGCTGAGGCTAGAAAACCACTTTACTAAGTGGCCCGTACTCTGTCAGGATGCCTGCGGTGCTGTTTTCTTCCAATTATTATATTTCAAATGAAGAAATTCAAATAACTTTGTTTGTTTGCAAGCTGGAGTCTTTGGTGACTGGAGTCTACTAGATCTCCTACTTTCTCAGTACAAAGTGGCAGGTCTTATATTAACTGATAAGGGCTGCTTTGCCCCTAGCAGTTATATTTATAACCAAGCTCTTTGCCTTAAACTACACATTTTCTACGTCTTTCTGCTTTTTTTTTAACACTATAAATCTACACCAATGCACTAACCTTGGGCTACTAACATACCCCAGTCTGGATATTACACTGTCTTGCAATGCCATCTGCCAAACAACTTAGCCCACTGATTTTTAATTTTTAGTTTAATGTCACTCATACTTTCAGGGCACAGGCAAACACAGCCTGGTTCCTTGGCAGAATAAAACACAAGTGGCCCATGAGAGTCCTGGTTCCTCACTGAAGCCTCATGGCTCAGTCACTGTTCACCTCCTGTACTCTCTCAAGAGTCTAATTTCCAGAATGACATCAGACTCTCCTGTCAGCCTGTGTGTACAGCATCCAAGGTCTGTTCTCGCCCACAGATCCAAACTCTCCCTCAGATCTCCCACAGAACAGTTCCAAATGCCTACAAACCACACGGGCAGGGAGTCACAGGCACAAGCCCATTCCACGGCACCGACCTCCCTATTAGTTACCATCCTCATTTCCATGACCCAGCTTCAGGAAGAAAAAGCTTCTTTGGGGTCATGGTGTGAGGAGATGCAGCCCATTGTAGCAGAGAAGGCATAGTAGCCGGTAGCTCCATCGTGATGGGGTTATGGGGATGGGCTTTCCCACCTCCATATCTCGTAAGAACCAATGGTGTGCCATATTATACCCTAGGCATAAATCTCATCAAGGTGACAATTGAGATTATCCATCACACCAATTATATAAATTAATTTATTTTTCACTAACTGTAACATACCTCTTTTTAAAAAGACAAAAGAGCTAGTCTTTTATAGTTACCAGTGTAATGTACACACCCACAGTGTGTGTGTCTTCTTTTTTTTTTGTTTTTTTTTTTTCTCTTTTTCGGTTTTTTTTGTGTTGTTCTGTTCTCAGCTCTTCTTTTGTGCCTGTGTCTATTTTTGTTTTTGTGTCAAGATTTTTTCCTTGGGGAAGGACTCTTGGGTTGCTTTTTTTTTTCCTCTCAGCTCTTCAAGATGTTGCGTTCTGGTCCCCATTGTTCATAATTAGAACTCAGCTGTTGTTTGGTTACTATGACTTATCCATAAACAATACATCTGATAAATTTAACTTAAATATGCTAGAGCGGTGTGTGTGTGTGTGTGTGTGTGTGTGTGTGTGTGTGTGTGTGTTTTCATACGTTGGATTCATTTTGCTTCTTTGACATATAGCATTTTAGTTCCCATTATGTGGATAACTATCAGATATTATTTTTTTAATTTTTTCCTACCTCATTCTTTTTCTTCTCTGTTTCTGATTTCTAATCATATTATGTTCAGGGCTAATGCCTAACAGCCTGTTCTTTTTTTAATTGACAAATATCACACTATTGTAATTTATAAGAATCTGTTTCACTGTTCTGTGTTTGTTACATTTATGGAGTAGCTAGCCCAATCCCAGCATCACAGTACACAGTTCCATCATTTCTTTCTGGTCCTTTTATGTGGTTTCCATTTCCTTGTTATGATTTTCCACGTATTGTCTCATAATCACTGCCTTTCAACTCAAGATTCTTGAAAAAAAATTATAATAATTGATGTTTAACTGATAATTCAAAATCTGTATGGCATGAGGGCAAACTTCTACCCATTGTCGGTGGGGCATATTTTACTGGTTTTGTCCTTGGGTCTGGTAACATTTTTATTAATACTGGACTAGTTATGGACAGTACACTGCACAGAGCTGGATTCTGTTTTCTGTATCTGAAAGGCTATTTAGTTTTGTTCCAGCAGGCACTTAAATTACTAACTTATCACCCTAAATTTGTGGAAGACTATTTTACATTTGCTTAGAATGTTCCCCTATATACCTTTCATAAGTTCTTAGCCCTAGGACAGTATTTCTACCTCTAAATCATAAGATATTGTTAGGGGAGTTGTCTATAAAAAGTCTGTGGTATAGTTTTTTTTTTTCCCCATCAATTCTCCTAATTTGGTGTGCATTATTTTTTAAGATTTCTTTATTTTTTTATTTCATTTTAAACATTCTGTATGCTTATGTAGCTGCGTGTCACATGAGGCAGGAGCCTAGGCAGGCTGGGTATCAAATGTCCTGGCCTGGCACTATGGGTGGTTGTGAGCTGTCTGAGGTGGCTCCTAAGAACCAAGCTCAGGTGCTTGAAACTGAACTCTGGAGCTTGCAGAAGTACGCACTCCTATCCACTAAGCCCTACTCCAGCCCCACTCAGGATATAAACTCCAAACTCATCCTCTACTGGCAGGGCTAGGACTCTCTTTGCAGATATCAGCCATTTTGCTCTTGTTTCTCGCCCTAGTTCTTAAAATCTCATGTATAGACGCAGCCTAGGATTTGAGAAAAGTGTCTCTGAGTACTTGAGGACTTTCCTCCTTCCAGAAATTCTCTGCCCGTTAGTATAGGCTGCTCTTGTGGCCTCAGATTCTATAATCCTGCAGCATACAGAATGGAGACAGCCTTTGGGAGAAGCTGAAATAATCTGTTCTCATCCATATTCCCTATACTCAAAGGTCAAATATTTCTATTCTCTGCTTGTTTTGCCACTCTTGGTGCCCTTAGCTGTCTCTGCATATGATTTGTGCCCATTTCACTACATGCAAACTTATTACATTTTATAGCCATATTTTAAAACAGTTGTCTATATATAGATTCATTTACACACACACATATGCAGTTATCTGAGCACTTCTCTGTGCAAAAGCATTTATCCAATAGGAGCTGTTCCACCATAATCAAAACTGAAAATTCTTCTCTACCACATATTTCAGGCAGTTAAAATTTTAATTTCCCTCAGCTAAAGATTTACATTGCCTAACATCCTTCACTTTATAGTTAAAAGTTATATTTCAGAATAATGTGTTAGAATGCATCTTCATTATGGGTTTGTAGCTGTCGCTGCTTCTCTTTTTGCTCTCTGTTGAAACAATTTAAAAATGCCTAGCTTTATTTGGCCTCATTAGATTTTGACTCACTGTAAATAAAACCCAATAGAGATGTGCCTCGGGAGGGGAACTGAGCTTTCATGTGCATACTAGAGACTTGGAAAATATTTACTTATCATCTCTTACTTTAGGTATAACTTTGTCCTTCACGTATGTGACATCATTAATTTGAAGGAGAGCAACTTTCCTCATCAGGCAGAGTATTATCAGTCAGTTTATTGGGGCATTTTTCCCCCCTGTTATTTTGTAAGGTGTTTTTTTTCCCCTCTCTTCAAAAATTGGCCTGTCTAAGTGCTTATATTTCTTGTCTTTATAGAAACATCAATTTACAGTCTTAGATGATATCGAAGGGAATATATCCAGCACTTTATTTAATTTGGGGGGACCTCTTTTTATCAGATGTACTTGAGCTTCACGGAGGATTGGTTCAGATTAAATCTGGCCATCCCTCTTTGTAAGTGGCTCTCTTTCCTGCTTTGGTTAACATAATAAAGACAATAATTTCCCACTGCTGTCCATTCCGTTTTCTCTGGAGGCCAAGGGCAGAGAACAGCCTGCAATTCTCACTTGCTGAAGTTGTCTCCCTGTAGGAGGCCATCCAAGCTTAAGTTCTCTAACCTTTCTATGGCTAAATGTCTTTATTTGCATGATGGTACCAATGAGAGAAACAAAACTCATTTAGAAAGAACCTGTCTCCAGCAAGAATACCAGGGCATCAGATTTCTCTGTGACTCACATAAACGTGAAACAAGAGGCAGCAGTGGCAGCACTTACTTGTCCATTATTCAGTAGTGAGCCCTGTATAACTTGCTTTCTTGGGCTATATGGTGTGAACTCTGGGGCAGTTCTTTCCTATAAGAACGTGGCCCAGGACACACACAAGACATGTGGTGGCCATGTCAGTGTTATAGTCTAATGTAACAGCTTTAAAATGTTTGACCCTACTTGGCACCAAGGATTGTTTCCTCAATCCTTGTTCTACTGTGAATCACAAAGACAATTGGATGTATTCATCAAATTCCACGTTTTCATGTGAAACCCCATTTCCTTAACAACTTACAACTCAGTTAATGCTAACTAAATATGCCCTCCACACAATTAGAATGTTAAAATTGACCCTCAGTTAATTATGAACAATAACACGCATACCTTAAATTATCTATCTCTTCTTTCTTTTTTTTTTTTCAACTACCGAATTTTTACAGTGTTTTATAGTAGTGTGGCATCCGGAGGCCACAGCACTAGCTGATCGGGTTATTATGTGAGTTCTTGGTGCTGTGGCTGTGGTCAGCAGTTTGCCGGAGTCTGAAACACTGATCTTGTCTTGCAGGATGCAGGCTGGTTGGTGGGAGTGAAGGAGTCAGACTGGCTTCAGCACAGAGACCTGGCCGCTTACAAAGGCCTCTTCCCAGAGAACTTCACCCGACGCCTGGAGTAGGGCTGCGGATGGTGAAAAAAAAAAAAAAAAAGAGAGAGTCACGTGACTGGGTTTTTAAACCTTCGTGGAATGCGGAAGAGTTCACTTTTGCTACTACACTCTTAACGATTGACAGACTGGTGCCAGATAACACTTGGGAAGACGGATCAATAGAAAATGTATGCAAAAACTGTAAGAAGAAGGGGAAATAGCAAATTAAGGGGGGGGGGGAAAAACCCTTATTTTGTTCCCTGTGTTCAATAGAGGTTGATTTGTGCTTTGTCAAACTGTGAACACTGGTACTCGATCCCCCTCCCACCAAGTCTAAAGTAGCTTTCTCCAGACGGGACATTGACTTCTTTGCATCAAGTGTGTGGTGTCCAGTGGCTGCCCTGCAGATGTGACGAGTTATCTTGTAGAATGACCATCATCTTACTTCCTTGCCCGGCGTGAGCACGTGCTCTCTTTCCCTTCCAAGTTTACCGCGTTTAAAACTAAACAGCTGCAAACATTCTTAACAGTCTTCTCCCATCACCTCTATATACATACGTATGGACGCACAGTCGCCCAAGCTAGTTCCCATTGCCTGCCGGACCTATGTGTATGCAGATGGCTACATATGCATAGCTGATCCCTTCCCTTTCCACTGTAGCTCTTCGCCTCTGAGTGTCATCGATACACGCATTGCTCTTATTCCGTCTGGCATTACAGCTGCAGTTTTGCCTCGGTGCAAAACCACTCATCCCATTGCCAAAACAGCTGACAGTGTCTGTGTGTGTTGTGTGCCGTTTTCAGGATGATATAACAGATAGCACGTCCGTGCTGCTGCCCCTTTGGAGAGAGCGGGGCCTGGCTGTGTAGCTGCCCAGCTGCTGCGTCCAGATAAATACAAGATCCGGACCAGCAACTATGCAGTCATCACTTCTGCCTTTATGTGATTGGCTAGCCGAGGGAGGGGGGCAAAAGGACCTATTTACAAAAGCTCCTGTATACTTCCACGTTATATTTATGCAGCTCATCTTCACAGATCATTCTAAAATGAACGAGGTGATGTATGCCGTACCACAAACCATCTGTAACAGTTGTGTTCTCAGTGCTGTGTCATTCCAAATAAACCTTTGGTAATCTCCAAGTCACACTGATTCCTTTTCCTGAGTGTTTTTTTTTTTTCTTTTTGAAATCTTGTTCCAGTTGGACATGCCACTTGAAGCAGTTCATTTTGGAGTTGTTATTTGTGCAGATATGTGCTTGTTTCACCTCTGGGTTGTGTGCTCCGTGGCCCAGCCTCACTTCCCCATCCCTCCATCCCAGTCATTGCTGGTCACTGGTGCTCCCTGGGAACCAGCAATTACTAGAGCACAAATAACAGCTGTGGGGAGACCCCTTTCTCTTGCTGGCTGTGGACACTCAGTCTGTGATTCACTGGCAACTGTATGACACATAATCAGCATCACAACGGCTTCATTTTTGCTCACTTTTTTTTCTGGCATTTTTATGTTTGTAAGTACATAAAGAATTAGATCTGATGGCATAGAAAAGTCAGTCCACGGAGCCATGTAGCTGGGAGAGAACACATCATACAAGCATGTTTCATCTTAAGGAATTTCTGCTAATATAGTTATGTATACAGTGTGTGCTGATCAAGAATTCGCGTGAATGTGGTTTGCATTTGTGTTTCAAACTCTCCCGATGGATTACTGAGCTTTATGTTTTTTTAAGCGTTAGAAGGGAAATTTCTATTATTGATCCACTGTTTTCCCACAGGCTGATTTACAGGGAGGCTTAGTCATTTTGAATGCTAGTCTATTGAAAAAATAAAATAAAATAAAATGTCGCTGTCCAGCGGCTTGCCAGAAAACTAAGCAGGCAAAGCGCAGTGAGGTGAACCTGAAAGGAAATTACTGCTGACATGAGAGCACACGGGCTGCTGAAAAGTGACCGAACAAGTCAGGGGGCTGAATTCTTTCTTGGCTTTGGTTTTGTTGCTGTTTGCAGTGTTTGGTATTAAACTCTGACCCCTGCAAATGCTAGGCAATGCATTTGCATCACCAGTACCCCAAATGGTTTAACTAACAAGATATATCTAAACCATGCAAAGCTGAGTGCCACATTTCCAGGAGCGGAAGTATACTCTGAAGTTCCACCGGGAACCTCCCCACTGTGACTAACATATAACACAGCGGAGAGGATGCGGTTCAGAGAAATTTTGCCCTGAACTTCCTAGATGAATGTAGCCAAGCGAACCTACTAAGTCCATCCAAGACAACCTGCTTTGAATCACTTAATCCTATTTTTAAGATACATTTTGTCTTTGAAATACTAAACAAATTGTATCAAGAACTGGAAAGATCCAAGAATTCCCAGCATCCTGAAAAGGAATGAGGGGGAGGCAGAGCTCTAGTCCCATGCTACGGAAACTGCTCTTACATGCAGTGGTCATTCTTTTGTTGTTGTTGTTGGGCTTTCTGAGGGGTTTTTCAGGAACTTCCATGGTTACTGCTGTGGCGAACCTGTCCTGTTCACATCATTTGATCACATATCTCTCAGTTCGTACCTATATTTGATCCCACATGGCCTGAATCCAGAACACTGTGTCTGAGCCACTTGATCTTTCACTTACTCTGTCAAAACCAGTGGCATGCAGATTTTCACATCTTTAAGAATCATATAGAGAAAGCCTGTGGTTCTCATGAAGCAGACACCGACCTGGCCCCCTGCTAGAATCTCACTCCATCAAGGCCTGTGGTGGGCATAACTACAACTTTCTTTGCCATTTTCAAAATTCAGTGACTCATGGTACACTGTTCCTTAGAACAGGAAAAGCTCCATGAGCTATTCTGCTGTACCACTACAAACAAGATTCTTTCTGTCAAAGCTAGGGAAGCTTTTAAGTCAACAAGAAATCATGATATGGCATCTGTTGGGTAGAGTGTGAAGACTCATTTTAATGCTCTTTTAAAGCATATAGAAGCCTTGGATTGTGTTGTTAGAAAATCCCATAGTGATTTCACACCCCATTCAGATGCCCTGTTTAAAAGAAAGAAAGAAAGAAAGAAAGAAAGAAAGAAAGAAAGAAAGAAAGAAAGAAAGAAAGAAAGAAAGCACCTTGGGGAAACTCCAAACACCAGAAATGAAGAATTTGATGATGACCGACGGCCAGTGCTTTATTCCACACACATTGCAGGACTGAGCACCTTGAAGCTGTAGACATATAGACACCAGTCAACAGAGTGACATTCTAGGACTCTACTAGTCTTTTCTGAAAAGCTCAACTTAAAACCTGCCTTCTGGTTTTTACTTATTGATGAGAGGAAATCCTTATACGTCCTATGCAGCAGGCCTTGGTGCAGAGAACATCACGCTCTTCCTCATGTGGTGGTAACTACTGTCTTCCGACAAGGTTAGCTCCTCTTGAGCCTCAAGTAAGTAGGCATTTAGTAGCTTCATTGAGAAGTCAATGACAGTCTCTTTGCAAAGTTAAGACAACTGAGAGCTGTGTGGTTTTGTTCAGCCTGCAGAAGCTCTTTTTTCCTGATTCAGCCTTTATTTGAAGTTGTTTGTTTGTTTGTTTTCTAAACCTACAACATTAGGCTGAGATCACTGTGAACAGGACCAACTCTCTGTATCCTATCACACAGCAATGGGCTGAGCAAGTTCAAAGGCACCAAACATTCAAATGCATGAAAAAAAAAAACTGAGTAGTCTCCCCAAATATTTTGTGACTCGTTAGTAATACTCTTCTCAAGATTGCTTAATGACTTTTACAGTTTAAAGGATAATTGTGACGCAACTCTTAAATCTATGCAAACTAAGAGAAAGACCCTAAAACTTTTTTCAAAGGAAACTTAAACTTTGTATTAGTTTCCTAAAATCCAAATCGTCCCCAGACCCTTACGATCTCAGGTCAAACACTCAGGTTGTCTGATTCCTGATAGTCACGCGGAGTTGCAAGCTTATTTTTGCCTCCCTGCAGCACCCACAGATGTGTCTGCATTTAGCTCTTGAGAAATGCATCCTTGTACAGCACAAAACTGTGTACATTCAGTCCCCTGTGGAGAACATCTTATCCGTAAGCACTTCGCCACAGGGATGATACTCCTGTGCCCTCTCCGCAATCAATCAATATTATAGAACTTTCACATCACCATCTCTCCACCATTAGTGACCACCAAGTAATTTCTGTGGTACACAGTGACGCCATCAAACATTTCAGGATAAAAATTCCCCTTGTCCTAACCCTCTGATTTTTTTTTCTTTCTTGCTCTCTGTGCTTGTTTTCATTCTTTCGGAGGGTGCTGGGAGTGGGGTGCTAAATGGGGAGAGAGCAATATCCTTCAGTTTGTATTGCTGCTGTCTGAGGACTGTTCCCTTGAGGGGGCCCCGCTGTTGCTAACGAGTCCACATGTTTGCGAGTTCATTAAACAGTTGTCAAGCTCCTTCTCAGTGTGAATTGCTATGACCTTTATAGAGTTGTTCTACAAGACTTCCACCTTGCACCCAGCACGTGGCTGAGTCCTAGACCAGCTGTATTTGGAGTTTTCTCTGTGCTTCATTTTCTCAAGAACACACACTCACTGTTGTCTCCACCCTCCAATATGTCAACTCATCCTGCATTTTAATTTCTATTTCTCAGTCTTTCAGGCATGTCCCCAGGGCCAGAGGTGATTTTTCACTTCCTGCCTTCTCATTCTGCCTCCGCTCCTCAATTTTATATGTATAGCACTAATGCCAGCATATTAACACCCCTTCCTTACCATTGCTTCTCATGCCCATGTGACACCGATGAGTATCTTTTGGATACTGAATGTCACTGGACTCATCTTGTCACCGATTGGCCCTCGAAGACCCCCTTCTTTGCTACCATTTCCCTTCTGCTTCCCTCATACGAGTCTTCTCACTGACCGACTCTGTACACGCTATACCAGCACATGCTAGATCATGGCTCACCCTGCTGCAACCTCCCCTAGAGTGCTCCCTTTTCTCTTTGCCTGCACTCCTCCCCTGCCACCCCAGAGCAAGGTGTATGAAGGCATATGTCTCGCTCTGAAGTAAAGGGCTCTCCGCCTGTTCCGTCCTGTGCTCACACACTCAGACTGCTTTCCGACTGCAGAGTGCGCACAAGTGCCTCCGGCCTTTTGTTGTCCACACTCACAGACACACTGTCTACCCCAACTTCATGTTCCCCGTCCACCCTGGTGTTCATATGTATGTGTGCTAAGTGAGTAAGCAAGAGGCGGATCGCCAATCTGTTTGTTCAGAAGAGCACAGACACATCCCGAGAATAGCATTCCGGGGTATCTGAAATTAAATATGAAAAAATAAGAGGTAATTCTGTCACACTGGAGAATTTTGTTTTAAGTAAAACTCCAAAGCATAGCAAGTGTGTAGCCAGAAATCAATGAAAAGGTTTGACTAAAAAGCTTCAGTTAATGAAGTAAAACAGATGGCGCAGCAGCTTGATTTATTACATCTGAAACTCACAGAGGATTGGCAAATAAACACACAAAACGCTCATCCAAGAAGAAACTTCAGAAATTGTCCTTGCAATAACTTATTTCTATAGCTTCTTGCTTATGTTTTTTTGTGTATATATTTTTGATTAATTGACATGAATAATGAATATAAGGTTTGGTTTTGCCGGTCTCTCTCAAAGTTCTGTCTGGAAATCTTTACCAAACTATGATGTAATCATTAATCTCACTCATTACAAACATGAAAATCTGAGCAGGGCCACAGAGGCAGTAAACAGGAGTACCAAACTAGGTGTCACTTCAGAGGACTGCCTCCTTCTCTAACCCTCGTGATGGCACTTCCTTTTTGCTATAGGTAAAGGATATAAATAGCCAGGATTCAAATGGCAACATGACAGTCCAACATGGCACTATCCTAATAATCATATCAGCATCTGGAAACCAGTGAGATGCTGCTTAATGCATACATGCATGCACGCACACGTGTGTGTGTGTGTGTGTGTGTGTGTGTGTGTGTGTGTGTGTGTGTTCTCCCTGACTCCCTAGGACTGACTTCCCAGGAAGTGCTGACTTTCTGTAAGAAGGCCCATGAAGGTTACAGTGCACCCTGGGTAATGACAGAAGAGACCCCACCCCTGGGAAGCTGCATGAATCAATGGAGACAGCTGTGGAGCAAGGGAAACAGATCAGAGCATCAGAGCACCAAACAAGAAGTCCAATCCTGTGGGAAGAGTGTATGCTGCTCATGTAGGTAAAATACATGACTCACAAAGCACTATGCCATCCTCACAGATAGCAGAGGATCTAGGGACGTGCATCCAATGTATTAGATTGGGTGCACAGGAAGAGATGGGAATGGAGGAGGGAAAACAAGTACATCAAATTACAGGTGTGTAAACCTGTGCCACACTACTGGCATGGGTTAGTAATGACAGAATGCCACCACTCAGAAGGATAATGGTGCTTAACTTCTTGAGTTCTTTATATATTCTGGATATTAGCCCTCTGTCAAATACGGGGTTGGGAAAGATCTTTTCCCAATCTGTAGGGTGTTGTTTTGTTCTGACGACAGTGTCCTTTGCTTTACAGAAGCTTTTCAGATTCATGAGGTCCCATTTATTGATTGTTGCTCTTAGAGCCTGTGCTGTTGGTGTTCTGTTCAGGAAGTTGTCTCCTGTGCCAATGAGTTCAAGGCTCTTCCCCACTTTTTCTTCTAATAGGTTTAGTGTGGCTGGTTTTATATTGACTTGGACTTTAGTTTTGTGCAAGGTGATAAGTATGGATATATTTGCATCTTTCTACATGTAGACATCCAGTTAGACCAGCACCATTTGTTGAAGATGCTTTTTTTTTTCCATTGTTTTAACATCTTTGTCAAAAATCAGAAGTTAAACAGCAACAAATCAAGTAATCCAGTTTGAAAACGGGGTACAGAGCTAAACAGAGAATTCTCAGTAGAAGAATATCGAATGGCAGAGAAACACTTAAAGAAATGCTCAACATCCTTAGTCATCAGGGAAATGCAAATCAAAACGACGCTGAGATTTCACCTTACACCCATCAGAATGGCTGAGATCAAAAACTCAAGTGACAACACATGCTAGAGAGGATGTGGAGAAAGGGGAACCCTCCTGCACATCTGGTGGGAATGTAAACTTGTCCAACCACTTTGGAAATAAATCTAGCACTTTCTCAGACAATTAGGAATAGTGCTACCTCAAGATCCATCTCCTAGGCATATATCCAAAAGATGCTCAAGTATACAACAAGGTAATTTGCTCAACCATGTTCATAGAAGCTTTATTTGTAATAGCCAGAAGCTGGAAACAACCCAGATGCCCCTCAGTTGAGGAATGGATACAGAAATTGTGATACATTCACACAATGTAATACTAATCAGCAATTAAAAACAAGGAAATCATGAAATTTGCAGGCAAATGGTGGGAATTAGGAAAGATTATCCTGAGTGAGCTATCGCAGAAGCAGAAAGACACAGAGGGCATATACTCACTCATAAGTGGATATTAGACATATAATATAGGATAAACATACTAAAATCTTTACACTTAAAGAAGCTAAGCAAGAGGGAGGATCCCGGGTAAGATGCTCAATCTCCATTCATTAAGGCAAACAGGATGGACATCAGAAGAGGGAGAAAACAGGGAATAGGACAGGAGCCTACCACAGAAGGCCTCTGAAAGGCTCTGCCCTCCAAGGTATCAAAGCAGATGCTGAGACTCATAGCCAAACTTTGGACAGGGTGCAAGGAATCTTATGAAAGAAGGGGAGATAGAAATACCTAGAAGGAACAGGAGCTCTACAAGGAGAACAACAAAACCAAAAAAAGCTGGACATAAGGGTGTTTCCTGAGAGTGATACTCCAACCATGGACCATTCACGGAGATAACCTAGAACCCCTGCACAGACGTAGCCCATGGCAGTTCAGTGTCCAGGTGGGTACCCTAGTAATGGGAACAGGGACTGTCTCTGACATGAACTGATTGGCCTGCTCTTTTTATCACCTCCCCCTGAGGGGGGAGCAGCCTTACCAGGATACAGATGAGGACATTGCAGCTACTCCTGATGAGAATTGATAGACTAGGATCATATGGAAGGGGAGGAAGACCTCCCTATCAGTGGACTGGGGGAGGGGCATGGGTGGAGAAGAGGGAGGAAGGGTGGAATTGGGAAGGGAAGAGGGAGGACGCTACAGGTGGGATACAAAGTGAATGAACTGCAATTAGTAAAAATAAAAATTAAATATATGTTTAAGAAAAGAAATATAATGGAAAAACAGGAAATCTATCATCTAAAAAAAAAACAAAAACAAAAACACCAGCAACTCCACCAGAAATCAATTGCCAATTTTTGGATAACCCATCCATCCAAAACTCCATATTTAAATTGCTTTCTTTATAATTCCTAGTAATGGGAATTAAACTCAGGCTTGGTGGGCAAGCATTCTGCCACTGAGATACATCCCAGTCACTTTTTTATTATTTCTCTTTTGAGGGAATCTTAAGTTGCCCACGATTGACTTAAACTCAGCGTTGAAGCCAGTCAGGCCTTGGACTTCACATCCTCATATCTCAGTCTCCTAAGTAGCGGGACCCACCATGCCTGGTCATTAAGCCTTGAGACTTAGACAGCCCATCTTCCTCAGTCACAGAGAGTGGGTTCAGCTCACAGACTGAGACCAATGTAAAGGGAATTGTTCTTTTTCTTTGGTGCTTGTAAAAAAAAAAAAATGGATATATTTCTCAGGGAAAAATCTGAATCTGCTAGCTGCCAGGGGCCATTTAGGTGGCTCTGACCACTGGACACTCATCTTAGAGATTTGTCACACTTAGAATGATGACAGAAAAGGACAATGGGTTCAAGTCTTTTGAGGTTCAGTCATATGAACATGAGAGAAATGATAAGAGCGAGACATTTCCCAAATCATAGGTGTCCCTGTGTCCTCCAGTTACAGACTGCAGAGTCCCAGCTGGTTCTTAGGCCTTGATTCCTGAAACATTTAAAATGTTAAACAAGATCCGGGCATGGTGGCGCAGGCCTGTAATCCCAGCACTCGGGGAGGCAGTGGCAGGCAGATCTCTGTGAGTTTGTGGGCAGCCTAGTCTATAAACCAAGTCCGGGACAGCCAAGGCTACACAGAGAAACCCTATCTCGAAAACAACAACAACAAAATATTAAGCAAGGCTGAATCCTACTAAGATAATGCCAGCCGATGACCCGTTCTGACCACATGCCATGATTCAGTATGACTCCACTTCTCCTGTGTGCTTCAGCTGTGTCTGTGTGCGCACGTGTGGGTCACAAGTATGAGAGTCACCACTGCAAAGCTCAAGTTTCTCGTGGGATTTTGAGCAATGCCATTGCACTGCTCTAAGCCAAGTCTGCTGGTTTCACCCACCTTAAGCCGTGACAGGGATGGGTAGCTAAACCACCATCATTTCTTGACAGTCCTACTCAGGGTCTAGTCAGAGGATAAAAAGCAACATACATTATCGCTGAATCAAAATTAAAATGGTAACTCTTCCGTTTTCCATCTTATCACACTGGTTATCTCAGTATATGAACCTTCTATTCAAACCAGAGTGACAAAGTACTAAATCTGGAAAAAAAAAAAAAAAAAAAAAAAAAAAAAAAAAAAAAAAAAAAAACAAAAACAAAGCATTCAGCCGCTTCTCTTACTTTTGAAGGTCGGAAAATACAGACTAACAAAACCCATGCTATGTGCCAGGGGAGCACTGAGACCTGCCTTGCTTTACAGCCTTTTCTAGTCCTTACTCAGAGTATCTGCTCTTAAAACTTGCCATTTTCTGGAGCCTCTGCTTATCAACACACTGTGTTGCTGTACCTGCTATGGCCAGGAGGGGGTGCCAGAAATTCGTGTAAAAAAAAATAAAGCAATCAAAATACTGTATCTTTTAAGCAGGAAGTACGCAGATGAAAATTTACGAGGCCGCAGAGAAAGAGGATCCAGGCAGCCCCGATGAGACATGACAAGCTGTGGGCATATGGCAAGGGAGTAAAACTCCCCCTTTCAGTGAACTGGGGGATAGCAGGAAAGGGAAGGAGGGTGGGACTGGGAGGAGTTGAAGGAGGGGACTTCAATCAGGATAGATAATGAATTAATTGTGGGAAAAAAAAAAAGAAAATTTAGAGAAAGTAGATCACCCTCATGTTTTCTTGTTTGAACTGTGACATTCTATCAGATAATTAATTTTGAATCACAAGCAGGCCACAGACTCAGTAGACTGAGCGGCTCCTTCAAATTCTTAATTTTTAATTTTAATTAAAATTTTTAATTTTAATTTGGTGTGTGTGTGTGTGTGTGTGTGTGTGTGTGAGAGAGAGAGAGAGAGAGAGAGAGAGAGAGAGAGAGAGAGAGAGAAAGAGATGTTTCTGATGTGTGTGCATGTTTGTGTGTGTGTGCGTGAGCATAGACAAGTTTGCCAGAGCCGGGGGCAACTCAGTGAACAGCCTTGAGTGTTGTGATCCATCCACCTTGTTTGAAACAAAGTCCATTTGCTGTTTCCCTCCACATATGTCAGGCTACCTGGGCTCAAGCTTCTGGAGATTCTTTCTCTGCATCTGATCTTGCAGTGTCAGCACTGGAGTTGAGAATATGATACTTGGTCCTTGTGGGGCTCCTATCCACAGGGTTTTTTTTTTTTTTTTGAAACTGTTTCTCCAACCAAGGACCATGTATGGATGTAACCTAGAACCTTTGCTCGGATGTAGCTCGTGGTAGCTCAATAACCAATTGGTTTCCCATAGTAAGGGGAACGGGGACTATTTCTGACAGGAACTCAATGTCAGGCTCTTTGACCTCCCCACCCCCCAAGGGAGGAGCAGTCCTGCTAGGCCACAGAGGAGGACTTTGCAGCCAGTCCTGAAGATACCTGATAAAACAGGGCCAGACAAAAGGGGAGGAGGTCCTCCCCAATCAGTGGACTTGGAAAGGGGCAGGGAGGAGATGAGGGAGGGAGGGTGGGATTGAGAGGGAATGTGAGAGTGGGATACAGCTGGGATACAGAGTTAATAAAATGTAACTAATAAAAAAAAGAGAGAGAATATGATCCTTGCTACACCCAGCTTCACTGGAGTGCTGGGGGCTCAAACTCACACTCACGTGGCAAGCCATTTACCGCCCAGTCATCTCTCCAGCCCCCTTTCCAAATTCTGAGTGTACTCTCGAGAGCTGCATGGCAACAGTGATATTCCTTAATCTCTCTACGCTGGAAATTCATCAGAAAAATCGGAACAAATAACACCTACTCTACTCTTCCTTGGAAGAGGCTAAATGTATTCTAAAGGCTGTTTTTTTTTTTTAATAATTTAATGGATCAAGAATCAGTTTTTCAAAAAGTGCCATTAACTGTCGACGTCCCTGGAGAGATGTCTACCAGGTTTTAAGATTTAAAACGATTTAAGAATACCCTGTGTTCTTTAGTGACACTGGGGTGTTATTTTTAAGCTTCTGAAAACGTCTTCATATCATTTCCTTACGCTGTCTAATTTTGAATAGAAGTTCTGTCTACACCAAATCTTTCTACGTTGAATGACAGTGGCTTCTGCCTGCGAGCTCACTGGGCTTACATTTACTCCAAGCCTCTTCGTGTCTTAAGTGACCTTCAGCAGGTAAAGCTTCTTAAATTCCAATTCTCCCACCTGTCAGATATAGTTTTTATCTCCCTTGAAAAATTATTATAAGGATTATAAGGTTATAAAATTTTAAATTGTGCTTAAAACTATCCTATCTAGTTTAACACTAATATATTGATGAAGTTCCCAGCACGTCATGGTAGGGGCACACAAAGAAAGAGTTATTGCCTGTGACAGGGACTTTCCTAAGGACACACTCCTCTAAATGACAGCACTTGGACTGGACTGGCCATTCTGCTTTTGTTAAAGCTGTTTTGTTCACAGAGTTGTAGGTTCTCAGCCATGCTCTCTAAAGTGTTCTTCCAGAAGCTTCATCCTGAGAAGGCCCTGTCTCCAGTGCACTGTATATGGATCACACTATTGGCTGCCCTTCCCACATGAGCCCCAGCCTGACTGTGTAGTATGACAACCATGTGGCCTGAGGCAGGGTTTGATCAGAATGGATGGCTTCCTGACATCTTCTTGCACATACTGATACAGTGACCAGGAAGTGGAGCTTTGCCTAAAGTTTCCAGGACACACTCAGCATCCCTGATATGGTGCCTGGCTCAGGCTGCCCACACTAACAGGAGACGCTCCTGCAGCCTGAGAACTTCACAGGCACATGGACATGAGTCAGTATTCCTCTGTCTACTTCCCCTGAGGCCACTGTCAACTCCTGATTCAGTCTTTTAGGTCTGTAATGGTTGGTGAGTCACTGCTCCTGTCCATGACCCACCCCAAGCTGGTGGGTATGAAAGGTCTGTTAATGAAAGTTTCATTTAATCTTCTATGGAGATAACACACAATTAAGCTTCACTGATACCCTTTTAATAATCTCCAAAAGCATACCATGATGACATTCCGTAAACATATATACTAAATGTCTGTGATGTCTCAGACTTCATGGTGAGTGCTCTTAATCCTGATGTATGTGGTCCTAGGGGCTAGCCACAAACATTAATGATCCACCTCACTATGCCTAAAACATAATTTAGGGAGATCAGACATGTATTTACAGATCATGAAACCATGGGGAATGCAGTAATTATAATAATTCATGGTAGATACACTACTTTCCGTATCATTGCTAGATAGTATCTCATAGAGGCTGAAGTAGAAATAGAATTTTAATGTATTTGCTAATCTGCTCACCAAGGAAATGTTTATTTTTACAATTCTATCATAATAGAGATTTAGGTCTGTTGATATGTGACCTCTAAAGTTACCAGAAAAGGTAAAAGAAGATTATCTATTTGCTAATTAGGACCTATCAGATTGTTCTGGCCAGACTCTCAGCCTTTGATTCAAAGGCAATTTCCAGGGGAAGAGAGAAAAGTTAACATAGAGAAAGAAAACAATAGTTCAAAGATATTGAAAGAGGATTAGAGGGCATATAGATCAGAGAAGGCAATAGTAAACAATGGATACCATGACATAAGTGATTACACTGCAATGTAGAAAGACACCTTGACAGGAAGACAGACAGGAGAGAGAGCGCGCACACTAAATAGACACAGAAAAGGCGTGATAGTGCAAGGGCTGGAAATAGACTCAGAGGGGAAGAGAAGATAGATGACAGAGGCAGCAACAGTAGAGATCGTAATGTGCATAGACAGAGATGGGGAAGAAGATGCACAGGAATTGATTCCCAAAACGACTTCTTTTGAGCTCTCTGCACAGCTAGAGAGCAACTTCCAGAGTCTCCTCTCTGCAGTTGTAGTTTGGGGGAGGGGCCTTGGGAATCTAGTGAGTTTCTGGGCTGCATGAGCTTCACTTATCTTTGCTGAGGTGGAGGAGGATCAGTTCTTAGGATACAGATACACACCACAAGGGCTCAGAAGCAACATTTGATAAGAGCACAAGTCTGTGCTCATTTGGGCCCACAGATCCTGGCAGATACATGATAAAGGCAGAATAAAAAAACGTGACCTCCATGCTTCTATTTTGCGCCTCTCTTCTTGGCCATGTCACAATGTATTTCAGGGATCATATTTGTGATGACACAAGTGGAAACCGCCCAGGCAACAGCAACTTTTTTATTGTGGAAACTTTTTTATTGACCACTGAGTCTGATCAACCTGAGATAATAATAACTGTGGCTAGGCAGCTATGTAGTGCATCACTTTAATGTGTATTTTTTGTTTTTTTTTCTACTAGTGACTTAGTATTTGCTAATTGTTTTGCATCAACTTATGCTATAGAAATGATATTAGGCAAAAAACTAATAGTAAGGCTAACTGAAATAGATCAAAATGTATCATAAAGCAATGGAGATAATTACAGCATCAATAACAACTCATTAGGACCAGGAACTGCAAACCTACTATGAACCTATTTTTCAAGAAGTTTTTCAGAGGACACAGAAAATGAGGGGCAATAACCAGCTGAGAGCAATCGTGGAAGCTGGTCCTCTCACAACTACATAAAGAGCAAGAATCCGTCAGTGGTTGTTTGATAGGTGAAGCACGCTAGAAAGTTGAAGAAACGTGACAAAGGAACATCCCGTGAACTGACTGAAATAAAAACTTTTAAAAAATTGTCATCTCTTATTCTACATAATAGCAACAAACCATTTCTTGGTTGGATTGTGAAGTGAGATAAAAGGTGGGCCATCTACGACAGCAGACACAATCAGTGTTTAGACCAGAAAAAGGTCCAAAGCACTTTCTAAAACCAGACTTGCACCAAAAAGAGGTCATGGTCACCATTTCATGGCCTGCTGATGGTCTGATCCTACAACTTTCTCAATCCTTGTGAGATAATTACAAGAAAACATATATAGTCAGCAAGTCAATGAAATGCCCAGAACACCGCAGTGCCTGCAGGCAGCATCAGTCAACAGAAAGAGCCCAATTCTCCGGACCACCCACTGCACAGTCAATGCTTCAAAAGATAAAAAAACTGAATTACAAATTGCCACTTCCTGCCACACTCACCTGACTGCTAATTAAGCAACGGCCACTTCCTCGAGCATCTAGACAACGTTTTGCCAGGAAAGTGTTTCCATAACCAGCAGAATGCAGAAAATGTTTTCCATAACTTTGTCGATTCCAAAGGACAGTTGTTCACACTACAGGAGTAAACAGATTTATTTCTCACTGGCAAAAACGTGTTGATGATAATGGTTCTTATTTTGATGAACAGAGATGTGCTTCAGTCTAGTTATAAGGATTTAAAATTCATAGTCCAAAAACTACACTTTCTTTTGCACCAACCTAGAAGAAATTTTGAATCTGAAGACTCTGGCAGAGAGGAGGAAGGGAGTTGACGAGAAGGAGAGTAGAAGCCAACCGATCTCTATGCCTTTGAAATGATCTCCGTGGTCTGATGGCTTCTTAAATGTCAGGTAACCAGATGCCCTAGTTTAGTCTTGTACATGGGTGTCGCAGTCTTGGGATCACCCATTTCTGATTTAGCCCTAGGAGTTTTAGTGAGAAATAATTTTTAAAGAAGTCAGTGTAAACGCTTCAGATGAGTGTGATTGCAGGATTGTTGCTGCTTTTCAAGTAGTATCTCCCCTCCCATGGATTGCCAGAAATAGGTATTTAAAGAAAATTAATTTAAATTATATTTCACATACTTTTTACTAAAATTGTTGTATTTCATATTTGCATTTTTAAATTTCTTTTTTCTTTCCCCTTTATTTTCTTCTTTCCACACACTCCCATGTGCTGCCATCTTTCTCTCTCTCTCTCTCTCTCTGTCTGTCTTTCAAATTCATGATCTCTCTTCCCATCAATCATTGTGTATCCACATACATTCCTAAATGTAACCTTTTCAATCTGTGTAATACTACCTACACGTACGTTTTTAGGGAGGACCATTTGGTACGGGATAACCAATTGGTGTGCTCTTCCTGAGGAAGAGTATTTCTGGCACTCTCAGCATTTCTTCGTTGCCTGTAATACTGTAATACTGTGTGCAGGGTTGAGTCCTCTTGTTACTGTCCTTGTTCAGCTCATGGTGATAAGGCTGTATGGGAGTACCTCTTGACAGTTCCTAGGAGACACAATCTTACAGCAAACTCCCCATTCCTCTGGCTCTGACAATCCTTCCAGTGCCACAGTGTGTTCCTTGCTATATGTGTTTACTGGGATAGGTTCCATAATGCTGCACTTTGACTAGTTAGGTTTTGTTTTTGTTTTTTTTTTTTTTTTGTAATGTGTTTGTTTGTTTGTTGGAAGAAGTTTCCTTGATGAGAGGTAAGGACTGCATTTGTCTATGGGTATAAAAACAAATAATTATGATGTGTTTAGAGATGATGCTGGTTTAGCAACTGTGAGTTTGGCAGCTGTGAATTCTCCTCCAAGAGACATGTCTTTACTACCTCTGTGTAGATGGCTAGGTTTCTAGTACCTGGCATGATTTCTCCTTTGTTGAGTGGCTTAAGTCCAATTAGAGTTATTGGTTACTACCCAGGTATGAATGCTACCATTTTACCCTTAGGTGTTATGCCATACTGGCCAATGCTGTGGTTCATAGTCATCATAGCTGGGTAGGACTATTGGTTGCTTCCCTCCTTTGAAAGCTTTTGTGGAGCCTTCTGGTACTATGGAAGCGAGAACTCAGGGAGAAAGCTTTCAGGTCAATTTCTGATCAGTGGCCTCTGGACCTTATATTTGAGGTCCATGTGCCTTCAGAAATACAGACTTACTGTAGTGAAAGTTTTCATTTCTTTCATATGTTTTTTTTGTTTGTTTGTTTTGGTCCCAAATGTGGGCTGTGGAAATGTTTTCAGTTTATCTTCGCTTGAAAACAAACTCATGAAAGTGCACATGATCGTGGTCATCTGAAAAGGGACACATGAGAAGGTGCGTGATGTTTTGCTGGAAGGTACCCTGTGCAAGGGGCATGGTTTTCAAACTGCCTGTGTAGACTCTGAGAAGAGGATAGGCAACATTTGGATCACTATGTTTTGCAAAGGTCAGCATTGCTTCACTGGTCATCATTTTCTGACACTTCCTTTCCCAAAGAGAAATGCTCCAGAGAACTTCTCATAGCACTCTGCCTATTTGGCTGGACATCGGGTATCCAGACAATGAAGAGTAGAACTGCCTCAAGGAACTATGTTTGAAAAGGTCCACAACCCCCTTTTTTTAACAACTTTCTTTTTCTCCTATT
Source organism: Rhombomys opimus (assembly GCA_010120015.1). Lineage (NCBI taxonomy): Eukaryota > Metazoa > Chordata > Mammalia > Rodentia > Muridae > Rhombomys > Rhombomys opimus. The sequence goes on along the minus strand of REGO01000113.1, from coordinate 621,636 downwards.
TCTGGTCAGTGGGTTGGTTGGAAGGGAAGTACAAAGGTTTAAGAACCCCAAATAAAGTAGGTTTTTAGAAAATCTAAGCCTCCAACGTACCATCCAGCTTTCTGGAAAGCAACCAAGAGCAATGGCAACAGCCTGTAATGCTTGAGGAGTCTCTTGAACAACCCTGACCAAAAAGTCCAAGAAGGTTTTTTGTGCCTGGTGTTGATGTTTTTGTTACATGGTCTTTAGCTCTTGGGGGGAGCATAGATGACTAGCTAGCCTAGATGACTTTCATTTAAACTGAAGTCAGTGTATGTACACTGACTTATGTGTGTTTAAGGCATTTTTGTTTGTTTATTTGTTTGTTTAGGTAGATTTTTGACAGTATGATTCCTTAAAACTTTTCAGACATCCTTTCATTAAACTCTACAATTTTATCTATGAAATGTAAGTGCATAAAATAAACACGATTGTATTAAAATGACACCTAATGATATTCTACTATACACATAGATTGTTCTCTTATTCAGCCATCATCAGAGAAGCTTCCTTTTGTAGCAGATGGAAACAAATACAGAGATTTGCAGCCAGACATTATACAGAGAGTGAGATGCTTTGAAACACTCAGCTCTAGATTGGACGACTCCACAAATCCCTTGCCTCAGAGCTCAGAGAACTCTGTGAAAGAAGAGGTGAAAAAAAGTGTAAGAGTCAGAGGAGATGGAGGACAACAGGAGAACAAGTCCCTCTGAATCAAGTGAGCCTAGCTCATATGAAACTAAGGCAGGAAGCATATGGCCTACACGGGTCTGCACTAGGTCCTCTGCTCATATATTACAGCTTTTAGTTTAGTATTTTTAATGGAACTCCTGAATGCATGAGCGATTGGGTCTCTGGGTCTTGTGCCTTCTCTTGGGGCCCTTTTCCTTCTTTTGGTTTACCTTGTCCAACTTTGATGTGATTTTTTTTATCTTATTATATCGCATCTTGTTATTTTGTTATGTTTGTTGTTAGCTTTTAGAATCCATGTACTTTTCTAATGAGAAACAGGAAGGGAGTGAATGTGGATGGGAGGGGAGGGAGGGGAAATTGTATTCAGAATATATTGTATGAGGAAAAAAAACCTATTTTTAATAAAAGGGAAAAATAGATAAATAAATAGAAAAATGAAGAGAGAGAAAGGATGAGTTGGCTGGGTGGGAAAGTAAGAAAGATCTGGGAGGAGCTGGAAGGAGGAGAAACCATGATTACAACATAGTGTATAATTTTTTCAATTAAAACTATATCAAAAGATAAACATGATTGTAATTAGAACTAAAGACACTCAGCACAGAAACAAAGTTTAAATCTTTCCCTCTTCTCTCTGTGTCTCTGTCTTTGTTTCTCTCTGTGTGTGTTTCTCTATGTTTGTCTTTCTTCTGCTTAGGGATATTCAAGGGATATGCTATCTTTCAAAGTAGCATTCTGCAAATAGTGATACTTTGACTTCTTCTTTTCTGATTTATATCCCCTTGATCTCCTTTAGTTGTCATAATTGCTCTATCTAGGACTTCAAGTACTATGTTGAAGAGATATGGAGAGAGTGGGCAGCCTTGCTTTGCCCCTGAGTTCAGTGGGATTGGTTTAAGTTTCGCTCTGTTTAGTTTGATGTTGGCTATAGGCTTGCTGTATATTGTCTTTACTATGTTTAGGTATGTGCCTTGTATCCCTGATGTCTCCAAGACTTTAAATGTGAATGGGCATTGGATTTTTATCAAATGCTTTTTCTGCATCTAAGGAGATAATCATGTGGTTTTTCTCCTTCAGTTTGTTTATATGGTGGATTACATTGAGGTTAAGCAAGAAGGAGGACCCTGGGTAAGAGGATCAATCCTCACTCAGAAAGGCAAATGGGACTGACATCAGAAGAGGAAGAAAACAAGAAACAGGACAGGACCCTACCACAGAGGGCATCTGAAAGACTACTCACCAGGGTATCAAAGCAGATGCTGAGATTCATTTCCAAACTTTGGGCATAGTGCAGGGAATATTATGAAAGAAGGGGGAGATAGAAAGACCTGGAGGTCCACAAGGAGAGCAACAGAACCAAAAAAATCTGGGCCCAAGGGTATTTTATGAGACTGACACCCAACCAAGGACTATCCATGGAAATAACCTAGTACCCCTGCACAGATGTAACCCAACGGCAGCTCAGTCTCCAACTGGGTTCCCTAGTAATGGAAACAGGGACTGTCTCTGACATGAACTCAGTAGCTGATTCTTTGATCTCCTCCTCCTGAGGGGGGAGAAGCCTTACCAGGCTACAGAGGAAGATAATGCAGCCAGTCCTGATGAGACCTGATAAGACAGAGTCAGATGGAAGGAGAGAAGGACCTCCTCTATCAGTGGATTTGGAGAGGGGCATGGGAGGAGATGAGGAATGGTGGGATTGGGAGGGAATGAGAGAGGGTGCTACAGCTGGGATACAAAGTGAATAAACTGTAATTCATATAAAAACTCTTGTTAAAAAGTTGAGGAAAAAAAGTAGAATTCTGGCCCAGACCTGCCTGCCACTGGGCCAAGAGAAAGACACCCAAGCGCCTGCCTCAGGCTTCAGTATGAGGAAGGAATATGTGATGGAGAGATGGGAAAGATGGAGTGCACGGGAGAGAAATGGGAGAGAAATAGAAGCCGAGAGATGTGGGCTGCCATCCTGCAGCTGACACGGGGCAGGGCAGCTTTTCTGCTATCACACGCTCTTCCAGGCCAGCTCTCCTGTGAAGCCCAGATGAGGGATGGAGCCGCTTCTTCACAGCTCTCAGCCTCCAGCATGGTCCCATATTGCAGCCCAGACATCTGCCGGCTACTCCCATGAGGCTGTGCCTCACTACCCTTGACTCTCCAGGTCTGCTTCTCTTTTTGTGCACACATCTTTCTGCTTCTCTTTTTCTTCCACCTCTCCACCACTTACTTGCTCTTCTTAGTTGCATGTGGGGCTTCTGGGGTTCTGGAGTCTTCTCAGGAGTGCTATACTACTCCCTTGTGGCCCTAGGCAGGGGTCGTCTCAGATGTGGTCTGCCCACCTCCGCCTGCGTGGCACCAGGCATGTAGGACTCATGAGAACCTGAAACATTATCCTATGTATGCACTCCCACCCCCAATCAAGGCCTCTGATTTCAGAATTGCTTCTAAGGTAGCTTCACACCCTTGCACTTTGGACCTGTAGCTAGAGAGAAAATAACTAGCCACAGTCTTTTTGATTGCCTACCTTCCATTGTACCAGATAGTGAATTGTCTCATAGATGCCAAAAGGTGTCCCGCATTTAATCATAAACCTTTACAAATACTTACTTATTTTATGTGTGTGCATTTGTGTGTGCCTGAGTGCACGCACGTGTAAAATAGGTGTGTGCAAGAGCCTACATTGTATTCTAAGTAACTGGAGTTACAGATAGTTGTGAGCTACCATGCAGCTGCTGAGAATAGAACCTGCCTCCTCTGCAAGAACAGGAAGTGCTCATCACCACTGAGACATTTCTCCAGCTCCACAAGTCTTTTAAATTTTTTTTTTTTTTTGTCAGTGTATAAGGCATGTGCAGGAGCACTGAGATCTATCCCTAACTGTCCTTTATCTCTTCTGAAAGGAAGAGCTCCCACCTCCCTGCTGATCTTTGACCTCCCCTACTCTGAAAAGTGTCTTCTGGACCCCAGGCCTTATCTTTACCTTGTACCCTTGTACCATCTTACAACTGTATGCTGCCTCCTAATAGTACGGCTGGTGGTGTTTACAGACCACATTTTATTTTGAGACAGTATCTTGCTTGGTTACCTAGATTGACCTTGAATTTACTGTGTAGCCCAAGCTGGCCTCTTCCTTGCAAAACACCTGTATCAGCGTTCTTGAAGTAGAATTACAGTCACACCCATCAAACCCAGAAAGATGGTTTTTAACACGTTGATTTATGCACGTATGCTTTCTGTCTCTATCTTCCTCCTTCCCTCTCTTCCTTCCTTCCTCCCTCCCTCCTTCCCCTCTCTCCCATTCCTCTAGGAGGGGATCAGATGAAGCCATCATCACTGATCCTAGTTTCTTTTAGTATACTAGATTCAACCCTTATCAGGTTTGAGGCTGGTGCTTACTCCAAGTCCACTCACGTGTGTAATTGAAGTTGGTTCAGCACACAATAAAGAAAATTCTTCTCAGGACAAGACCGCAGCAACTTTCATACATGAGGGTTCCGAGTTGCAGGAATTTTCCACAGTAGGGCAGGCCATTTCATCCAGAGCTCTGTTTCCAAATGTGTGTGCACTGAGCCTGCTCTGGTTTCCCTCTCACTCGCGTCTCTCAGTGGTGTCTGCTCGCAGTTACCACAAGAGGGTGCCAAATACACGCAGAGAAGCAGAGAGGCGTGTCTGCTCCTAGACACCCAGCCCTTCCCATTGGTCAGCTGGCTGACTCTAAAGAGCGCTTTAGTTAGAGTGATTCAGTAGTCAAGATTCAAAGTCATCAATCTCTTAATTGCAATTTTAGGGATTGATTTGGTTTGTTTTGGTTTTCCTGCACCTAGCCTTTCCCAGTCCACAGAGCAGAAGGCATGCTATGGATTCTGGCCCTACTTCTAGCTCTCTTGCCTGCTGGTAAGTATATGACACAGACGCTCGTGAGATTTCAGTTTTCAGTGGGAAGCCATGCCGGTGAACTCTTATTCTGCTGTTCTCACTCGGTGGCTTTTACCGCTGTAGGCAGACAAACATCCTCCAGCTTGGAAGCGAGAATAAAGTCAGTCACCAAGACAAGGGGATCCACTGCTAAAATCACTTGTGATACTCACACAGAGGACAAGTACATACACTGGTACCGATTCCAGAAAGGGAGCGCCCCACAGCATTTTCTCTACTATAGCGTCAGCACTTCCTCAACTGTGGTGGATTCCAGGTTCGATTCAAAGAAATACCATGTTTATGAAGGCACAGACAACAGTTACACATTTGTGCTTCTGAATGTGGAAGAATCCGATTCTGCGCTATATTACTGTGCCACCTGGATTGACACAGTGATTCAGCGCTGCTCTCACCTGTACCGAAAGTATTAGTTTGCAGCTGTTCCTAGTGTGCAAGACAAACAAGATCCCACCTCATTTCTTACCTCTGACCTTCTCTGCCCCAGAAGGAAATTCTGGACCCCCATGCCTTATCTTTACCTTGTACCCAGCCCATTTCCCTCTTTCCAGCTGTACCTGGCCTGTAATAGTATCTCTGGACATTTTTACAGACCAAACTACTACTTTGTCTAAGCCTTGACCAAGGACCCTAACTGAAAAAATAATACTTTCAGCTCTCTTTGGGCCTGCTAGAGGCACATCCAGCTGGCAGTCAAGGATTGCTTTGAATTGATATTTGTCACAAGATACTTACCTCAGAGAGCATTTTGGGAAAACCAGTCAAGTTGATCCATGCATGTGATCATGACACAGAGAAAATGGCATGGCTAATAATTTTTCATTACTTAGATTATGAGAAATGGCCGAATAAAATCTTTGGTCTTCCTGAAGACTTCATGCACTCTTACTTATTGTCCTTTGAATGAACTGATTTTTCAGTCACCATCACACTCACAATATTGTTGTTGAAATGATAATAAGGAAACATACATGTAAATATGCCAACTATTATGTCTACTTAAAGAACACAAATTCAACACACTGAATTTCAAAGATATAACCGGACTCCTTTAGGGACTCAGCAGTGAAGGTTTCCAATCTACAGAACAGACGGGAGCTCGGCTGGCATTTGCATAGCCTAACAGGAAGCAGCATGGTTCCCGGAGAAGATTGTCAACATCTGGCTAGTGTTGCTGTGTGGGCTGAGGTGGGGGTGGGGGTGGAGGCTTGGTTATTGTGCCACCACAGGTGGACTAGCCCTTTTGTGGATCTCCTTGCTGTTATTATCTTTAGGAACTGTTGGCAAGCTGGCTTATTTCTTCTGGCCACAGTTTCTCTCTGCTCCTGGAGGAGTTAACTGCTTGGGTTGGGTTGGGAGACACTGGGGACCTTCAACAGAGTACTACATTACAGGTTAGCCCGTTGGTCCCGGGGGATCAGAACTCGATCTCTACCAATGGCCTCCCGTGGGTGCTTTTTGATGCACAAACTGAAATTCAGCCCAGAGGTGGAACTGCTTTGCTTTAAATAAATAAATAAAAGGTCTCCTTTCAAAGCTAACCTGCATGTTGACAAACCAAGCCAATTCCTGGAGTATCAGTCACGTTACTGTTTTATCCTCCATGAATAAAACGAAGGATCACATTGAATGATCACATAATGTATAATGCACATCTGAGTTGAAAAATACACAGGAAAGGGAAAACAGGTCATATGTAAGGATATACGATTAATTAATATGTAATTAAGGAGATTATGAGATTTGTTGGGGATCTGTTTGTCATTTCATGATTACCAAGAAAATGAATTTTTAGAATGAGTTGGTAGAATGGAATTTTTAAATTTCATTCGCTATTTGTATAAAGAATTTCCAGTCATTGTATGAGTGTTTATGTACTCTACCCCACACCAGAAATGGTAGAATTTATTCTACTTACATCGCTCAGGTCACAGTCCATCATCAAAGGAAGTCAGGGAAAGACCTCAGAGAGGGCAGGAGTCTGGAAGCAGCAGAGAATGCAGAGTCCATGGCAGGGTGCTGCTTACTGGTGTGTTCTCCATAGTTTGCTCTGTCTGCTTTCTTCTAGCACTCAGGACAGCCAGCCTAGGGCTGACCTGTTTTGTAGAGAAGGGTGAGCGCATGCCATATTGTGCTTGTGGAGGGCTGGAGGACAAGATGGAGGAGTCAGTTCTTTCCTTCCACCCTTCCACCGTGTAGATTCTGAGGATCAAATTCTGGTTGCTAGGCTTAATAGCAAGTTCCTTTGCTATAGTACCAAACAATTTGGTTTTAAAATTAGTTTTAAAAGATATGTAAGCTTAACTAAATATTTATAATGCTTATGAAAAAATAACACGGTAAAGCAAAGCTGCATTCTTTCTTTCTGTGATTGTTCTGGGGGAACACAGCCAGGACCACATGCATGCTAAACAAGTGCTCTACCGCTGAGCGACACCTCAGCCCTTGAAGTTCACCACATCAGGTGTGTGGCAGAATGATTCTCCAGCTCTTCGCTCTGAGAACAGGACCTGCTGCATGCATGCACTGTTGCTCTAGCTGGCATCCCTCCTGTAGGTTGAATGCACCTTCTGGATATTTTTGACTCTGTCTTTCGCTATTCTGTTTGCATACTGATCATTACTATTCTGCTGAAGTTTCATTGATTTCATTTCTTAACATACAAAAGTTACAGTTGCCAAAAATCTTTACTTAGACTCTCAAGAGAGAGACATCAAAATTTGCATCCTGCCGGTCAACTTGATTTTTTTATTGATGTTACTTAACCAAAATAAATTTGCAAAATAGATAGACTTACAGGGAAGTCCCAAAAATTACTTAATGCACACAAAATTGAGTGAATCGTGTTCTAAGAAAATCAGTTCTGTAGGAAAGGAAATAATGCAATAAATATTCACCTAGAATGTAGTAATAACAGCCATTGTCTTTTGATAGTGTTAGCCAGGGCTGTAATCACTCTGTATTTTAATCCTAATTAAAATATTATTAAAAATAAAATATAGCAGGAAATGGTGGTACATGCCTTTAATTTCAGCACTTAGAAAGCAGAGGCAAGTGGATGTCTGTGAGCTGGAGGCCAGCCTGGTCTACAGAGAGAGTCCAGGACAGCCAGTGTTCTGTTACACAGAGAAACCCAGTCTTGAAAGACAACAACAATAATAATAATACTATTAATAATAATAGTAATAATAACCAGTATTGTTCTCATTGTGTCCATTTTATAGCTGTTTTGGAGTTAGAAATTTGAGATCTTTAAGCTACTTGGAAACTGCTATTTGAGTCTAGTTTAAACCAAAATTTTTTTTGCTTTGATTGCAGAGTGATGAGCAAAAGTAAATGAATTAAACTAAGCACCAGATTCTTTTCCTGCGAACACTTTGTGGTGAAATATATGATGTTTTTACTCATTGGAAGGTTTGCTTCACTGCCTGCTACCTTAACCTGTACTCTCCAGAATGACATGAGATCACACAAATGAACCGGAATTCAGTGCTTCCTTAAAACGATCTATTTATTGTCATAAAATGAAAGATTTATTATGCACTTGGGTTCTAAAAACTTTATTTTTTAAGAGTTTCCCCCCTCCAAAACAAATGAAAGCAGAACAAGAGCAGTGTTTTGTTTTTTGTTTGTTTGTTTTTGTTGTTGTTGTTTTTACCAACAAAAGAGCATCAAGGTGGGTCACTAAGATTTGTCCTAGAATGCCATCTTTGCTGTTGCTCTATCACTCTCATTCCTCTGGGTAACAGAAGCATTTTTGAAGAAAGATGAATATCAGGATCAGAGTTTAACTAAACTATTCCGTTGCCTGTGATGGTCTCCCCGTGTAAGCTTTGCACATGGCCATGCAAGAAAGACTTGACATGAGCTAAGAACAAGTGGGTGTCAGACCTTGAAACATGCATGCTTCTTGAAACACATGAATATTATATATATATATATATACGTGTAGTATATATATAATATTCATGTGTGTGTGTTTTTCCACACTTGTGTGTGTGAGAGCCTGCATACACATTGTGTGCTCACCCTTGTCACATAGCCTTGTTGAAACTGTAAGAAAGATAATTAAGTAGATTTACTGTCAAATTCTCAAATACACAAATGACATGTGTTGGAAAAATAATATTCTAAATTTTCAAAACTTACTGATGTATCCTTTATTTTGACATGGAATTTTGTGTTAATTAACTTTTGCAACCTCCTTGGTTTGAGGAAACAGCACATTGAAACAATTTCTCTCCCTATAGTCTTACCTGAGGTCTGGTGTGGAAGTATCACTAGAAGAGAACAGACTTGGCCAATCTCAGAACCTTGACTAGGATTTACCACCACCCCAAGCATCCACCATAACTGAACACTCCATAGTGCCTTTTCTCACTCCAGGTGCTATCAATAACACTTGAGCTAAAAACTAAGGTCTTATAAGCATATACCACAAGTCTACCTCAGACATCTCCACAATAGCTCTGAGCTGCAGCTTTTTACCAGGAGGCATTGAGGAGCGAAGGGATGTGAATGATTTGGGGATCACAGAGCTACGAGTCACTCTGTGCCTGCCTTAAGCAGAGGCTGAAGGGTAGGCACACCCACAACCAAGATGTTAACAGTACCAGGCCAAGAAATTCTGGACTAAACATATGTCCCAAAGACTTAGTAATCATTGAAATCGATAAAATAACAATGTTGATGAAGGACCCATCCTCAAACTTTCATATATATATATATATATATATATATATATATATATATATATATATAACGGTTTATTCACTTTGTATCTCAGCTGTAGCCCTTGCTTTAATTCCCTCCCAATCCTATTCTTCCTCCCTCATCTCCCATGTCCTTCTCCAAGTCCACCGATAGGGGAGGGCCTCCTCCCCTTCCATCTGACCCTAGCCTATCAGGTCTCATCAGGACTGGCTGTATTGTCTTCCTCTGTGGCCTAGTAAGGCTGCTCCTTCATTAGGGGGAGGTGATCAAAGAGCCAGCCACTGAGTTCAAGTCAGAGACAGTCCCTGTTCCGCTTACTAGGGAATCCACTTGGACACTGAGCTGCCATGGGCTATATCTGTGCAGGGGTTCTAGGTTTTCTCTGTGCATGGTCCTTGGTTGGAGTATCAGTCTCAGAAAAGACTCCTGGGCTCAGATTTCTTGGTTCTGTTGCTCTCCTTGTGAAGCTCCTGTCCCCTCCAAGTCTTCCTATCTCTCCCTTCTTTCATAAGATTCCCTACACTCTGCCCAAAGCACTCTCAGCATCTGCTTTGATACCCTGGTGGGTAGAGTCTTTCAGAGGCCCTCTGTGGTAGGCTCCAAGCTTTCTAAGATAGGACCAGGTAACAAGTTTTGTAACATTTGTCTAAAAAAAAAATGTTTATGGTGACATACAGAACTGGGCAAAGCTGACCATAACTACTTTTAGGACTGGCTAATCTGGGTGTGTCTATTTTCTCCCTAAACACTAGAAGATACAACTCTTGTTTTTTTCATTCTGACTTGACACCTTCTGCTGCAGGTACCTTGACTCCCCATGCCTCTGCGTATACACAGAGCCCACACAAATGGGAGGCCATAGCTTCAAATGTCCATTTGCTTTTCAACCTGCGAGTTTGTTCTTCCATTCCTAAGCCTGGTTGAGGCATACTTTTAAATGATGTTTGGTGTTCTGGTAATTTTTGTATTTCTCATAACACTACTCTTTTGTTTGAAGTAGAAATTGAATACATGTGAACCAAGTGACCTTTCACTGCAGAAAGGAAGCATATATTTCTTCTGCAGGTTATCCACATACAGCTTTTCATACATACTCATGTATGGGAATCCTACAAATGTACTTCAGGAAGAAGAAGAAGAAGAAGAAGAAGAAGAAGAAGAAGAAGAAGAAGAAGAAGAAGAAGAAGAAGAAGAAGAAGAAGGAGAAAAATAACTCTCCAAGACCAGTTACGGGTAAAGAACAACAAATGATGTTAGGTACACAAAACCTGTCTCCTTTCTTTGGTCTTTAATACAAATTTCATGGAAAAACAAGACATGATGACATGCTGGCCCTGGGAACCTCCCATGATTAGTGTTCTAATAATGAGCACACGCCCTCAGCATGTCTGCAACCACTTCCTTCCTAACAAAGACCAACCTAGTCCAGTCCTGAGCCTGTTCAGCCCCAGTCCCCACCTGCAGCACTTTTATCAGGGGAAACCAGAAAGGGAGTCTGATGGCTATCAGCTGTGCCTCACAGATGCCAGGAACTGTGGCCTCAACTTTCTAGGTCAGCATAGTTTCCTGTTGACTTGGTTTAGACATTAAGTATACTAAATCTTGTCTGACTTCCTCAGTGAAAAAGCAAGATCCAGTGTTTCAGTTGACATGAGTTTCCAACAATGTTGACCCCGGGAGAGGTGCTGAGAAGGAACACAGGGCAACACACTCATTTTCAGCTTCCATCAGCTCTCACATTATACAATATATATTCTATTTGATTAGACTCTAACTTGATCAATAGATCAATATAGTCAGACAACCCACAGAAGCATAACGACTTTTGATACACTGTACCACCAGAGACACTAAAGCCCGGACAATTGAAGCCTAATGAGCAAGCAAAGGTAAGAAGGGCTGTTGTCTGAACTAGACCACAAGGCCACACTAAGAAACGGAAGGGTTGCGGTTCCGTCTGCTAGGACATCTGCAGCACGTTATGCTGGAAGAAGAGCCCTTTTCTCGGAGTTGGAGTGGGGAAATCTTTAGGGATGCTGCCATCAAAAAACAATTGGGGCCATTTCAGCCCTTAGATGAGCCCACAGTATTGCATGCTTGTAAAAGGCAAGAGAGAACTGGCGAGAAAATAGCGAAGGGAATATGTGTGGAAGCTCTCTACTGGTGTTCTCAGGCCTTTGCATATACTAGTTCCTTAAAGCCATGCCACCTAAAATATCTATTCTTTCCTTGTCAGATGAATCAGACTCAGAAAATAAATGAAACGTTAAACGTTCTAGGCTTTTATCTAAGCAAGGGCCCATGATAGATCAGGGTAGAGACTAAGCTAACATGGCTCTTTGAGGCTTTTGCTATAAAGTGTTTCATGTCTGGAAGTATAAAAGAAACAATTAATTGTTTCCATTTCATAGAAGAAAAGTACCAGTATAACATTAATTACTGCAAATTATTACTATATGTGGAAGCAATGTTCAGGAGGTCAATAATTATGTGGTTTTTGTAGAATAAGTATTATACCACTAAATTCCAAGTTAATCTTTTTATATAAGACAATTCAGAATCCTTGTCTTTTTTAATTTCAACAATAGTAGACTTCGAGAAATAACATTTCTTTGTTTTCTGCACCTCCTTTTCAACTTAATTAATCTTGAAAATTACATCAATATGTTCATTCTTGCTGTTTCCTGTGTCAAGGATCTATGATTTGTTGGTTTGTTCAAGGCATGTTTGGCGGAAGAGACAGGAATTTGAAATGTAGGCAAACATAAGAGGTATGTATCACAGAGATGATTCATCCATTTTCACCCTTCCCTATTTATGATCATGTTTTTTTTATTCCCTCCTAGATATACATGCAAAGAATAACATACAGCCTTTGGTATCAGTGTGTTCCAAATTTATTAGCAAGATTAAAAATACAATAGAATATAATGAAATTTTCATGTAGTAATTAATAATCTCTGAATAATACAAAAAAATTCATGACATTTTTAGAAAAGGAAATATATTTCCCAACTTTCAAAGAATAATTATTTCCAAAGAAATAGGTCTTTTAATTTCTTCTACATACATTTCATAATTTTACTCGTTCTTAAAGGAGATATTGTAGTTGTGCAAGGATAATCAGTGATGTTACTTTGCGTTGTCTGATAGCATTTAACGACAGCACTGAAGCCCTTGGCGCGCTCTGAATGCAGTGCCTTTGTGTAACACAGCATTATAAATCTTGTAACCTTTTGAAAGAAACCTATAGAGAGGCAAGTTCCACATGTAGAAATCAAGGCACAGAAAGCTTAATTACCTTAGCTAATTTTCTAAAAGGTTATGATCTATAGGTGGTCAACTAATTGCCATTGGTTCTTAGAAATGTTGTTCCTATAGACATAAAGGCTGTAACTAGTCCACACAATGGGAATATCAGAAGGAAACTTAAAGTCAGTTATGCACCTGCCACCAAAAGTTATGTACATGCACATACAGATGTAAATGATACCAAGCAGCATCGTTTCTACTAATAAATTCAAGTAAAAAAGTTCAAACTATTTTAATGATAATATTTGTCAAATAATATGTTCATAACAGCCGCTCTGAATGGCTATAAATTTTTTTTCATTAAATAATATAAGACTAAATTAATCTTAACGCTCTCATTACATATGGAGCTTAACATTCCTGATTTAAAAGTACTACTGCCCCTGACCTCTGCTCGTGGAGAGGTCATTACCCCAAGAGAACAAAAACTGATTTCCACAGCTGATGTGTCTCACATTCCTCAGTAACTGTCATGTGATTCATTCTTAAAGGTAGTAGGTGTATAAATAATATGATTTCCCTAGCTCACAATTTGCTTAGTGATTCCCAATTGATTAAGAATAACATGAAAAGAATCCAGGGCTTATGCATTTTGCATGTTAAGTAAAGTCAGCAAAACAATCTAAAGGCCAGTTTGTCGTTGTTGGACAATTAATGTCATTTGTTTGTTTTGTTTGTTTGTTTGTTTGTTTGAATGCAGACGTGAATGTACAGCAAATCACGGAAAGGTAGACATGGAAAGAGAGCATAGCAAGTACATCTTCACAGCTCCAGAGCGGTTTCTCTACAGTGAGCGGTGGAAGGGGGAAAGGATGAGGAGGCTGCACTCGCGCTGCCCCACCCCTAGAATTAGGGCTACAACTTACGTGCTATTCTGACCAGCTTGTGCAGGCCAGCAAACCCTGAAGCGTTCCTAACCACAGCAGACCATGAAGAACCCTGGCTCCCACATTCTCCTTCCTCTATGTCTTCCCTGGAAAGCTGTCCCTGCAGATGGGACTCTGTTCGTGAAAGTAATCGTTCTCTCTTGCCTCTTGACTTGTGAGTTGCCACTGTCATTTTCCTGTGCTGCAGAGAATGAAGTCAGTCCAGATGGGTGTTTCTTCCCTTGCCAGTTATTCATGGGAATTTTTCTCCTTTGCTTGCAGTTGGACTTGGGAAGTTGGAGCAACCTGAAGTATCAGTTTCCAGAGCAAAAGATGAGAGTGCCCAAATATCCTGTAAGGTTTCCATCAACAGTTTTAAAAGTGTAGCCATACACTGGTACCGGCAGAAACCAAATCAAGGCTTAGAGTTTCTATTATATGTTATAGCAACACCTACCCATATTCTCATAAATGAGAAGTTCAAGAAAATGGAGGCACGTAAAAATACCAGTGCTTCCATATCCACACTGACAATATATTCCTTGGAGGAAGAAGACGAAGCTATCTACTACTGTTCCTACAGCTAAAGCACAGCATTTGAACTTCCAGAATAGCCTACACAAGAACCATCCCCCAGGCCCGTGTTCCAACCCACATCCTTCTCAGCATGGGCAGCCACCTGCTGTTCAGATGGGGGTGCCAGCTGAGCCTTGCCTCCTCACAGCACTTCCAGGGCTTCCCATGTAACAACTGGATTCTCCCATCCAAGTGAAGCCCCAGGAACTATATTGCATTCAAAGGCTGGCTGGACACTGTTTCCTACAAAATGAAAATATCTGGGAACAGTTCAATAGAGGAAGACAGGCTCACTTATCATTTAGTTCTTTATTAACTGTACAGAAGTTTCCCATACCTGAGTTTATAAAGAAGGCAAGGTAGGTTATATGTTAAAAAAAAAAAAGGATGTAACTAGTTCAGAGATACTGAAGGTTATATTTATTTTCTAATTTATGAGCATCAGAGATTGGAAAGTCAGACACATGTAACAAGTAGATGCTTGTTATCAGTATCCTAAGGTCTTTCTGAAAAGAGTTTATTGACCATTATGACTATAAGAGACAATCATCTTCTTCCAGATATGATGGCAAAATAAAATCTTGCATGAGGGTTGCAGCTCAATGCGACTCAGGACTGAGTCTGGGACAAAGCAAGATCTGTTCCAGGAAAACACTTTAACTCAGTACTTTAGAGGTCTGTAAGAAATAAATAATAAAAACACTACACATGAGCTGCACTAATGATAAATGAAAAATAGCATCTGCTCCATGCACCAACAGAAAAAATAATAATACCTTATGAATTGGAAAACTACAAAAAATAATGATTATTATTGACAACTATTATGCATTTATTTTCTCACTACTATTTTGGATGATTGGGAACATTTCAAAATGCTCGGACAAAACATTAAATGTAAAAACATGTAAATTTCTGTCCCACCTTCTCAAAGTCTAATGAAGAAAAATTCTCCCTATAGAATATGTTCATGCTGATGAATTTAATAATATAGTATCTCACAGTACGTAGCCATTCATACAGTTTACCTATAGTCTGAAATATCTACGATAGCTTTGTGATCCATTTCTTCCCCTTAAAGTTTCAGGCTGGGCTATTAAGTAGAGATGTCATTGACAGTTGAATGAGAGAACACTTAGATGCTCTGAGCATCTCTCCGAGGGGCAGACTCAGCTCTTTGGTGCCACACCCTGTACATGATGACTTCTGTACATAATGGACTACAAAGGGACCACACAGAGTGCCCAAATCTCGAGGGGCATTGCCTCTTGCCTAATGTGTGCATAGACACAATTGTAAGAAGACCATGGAGAAAACAGCCTAAGAATAAGGACCCCACCAGAAAGAAGTTTACGAAAGGGCAGAACTGAGCTTCTTGTACTCTCTGAGCCAGGGGCTTGATGCAGATGACTTCACTTGATTCTCAAGAGAAGAGTGGAACGTCTCAGACTCTCAACCTTTGAACGGACTCCTGGGGTGGAAACTTGATGGATGCTAAAGGGATGCAGAGGAAAGAGAGGGTACCTTATCTGTGGGTCTAAAGTAACAAAGTAACATGTCAGCATTAGACACTCTCTTTGAAGAATTTCAGTAAAATGGAAAACATCCACTGCATTGTAGTAGTAGATGGAAGGGGCCTTAGAGGGCCAAGAGAAAGAAAGACAGGGAGCAACCACTTGAGGTAGTCAATGCCCGCGCTTGTGTACACGCAGCCTGGTCTCATGGGAAAGTTCAGATTGGTCTTATCTCTCCTGTCGCCTCCTTCTTTCTGTCTCCCTTCTCATTCTAGCCATTACTACCTAGTAGTTTAAAACACCCATTGCCTTAGATAGGAGACAAAGAAACCAAAAATTTATGGAAGTCTCAGCCTTGTGACACAGGCTGTTCTATAGCTTTGGTCTGGAGGCCTATCAATGCTTACTAGGATGCTTACTAGGAAAAGTACCCTTGGAGTCTTTTGTCTTGATTTAAAAGTCTGCGACAACATATTTGCTAGGACTGAATTGGCTACAGAGAC
The DNA here is from genome assembly GCA_010120015.1 of Rhombomys opimus. NCBI lineage: Eukaryota > Metazoa > Chordata > Mammalia > Rodentia > Muridae > Rhombomys > Rhombomys opimus. The sequence continues at coordinate 605,514 of REGO01000113.1, read as the reverse complement.
GATTTATATTATAAGATTTGAGATAAAAGTACATATTTATTGCAAAAAAATGATTAAATGGAGAGGAAATTTTCCAAATTAAGAAAATGATTGTGAAAAAAAATAGGTGACTCAAAAGCATTCCCGGTGCTGTCAGACTTTACACATGCTCACAGAAGCTTCTGTTACATAAGCTTACACAAGTGTACTAAATTTAACATGTTGACAAATGCATTTAATGAAGATATTACATGATATAATCATATGCATGATATACTTGGAGGTTTGTTTTTTTTTTTTTTTTTTTTTTTTTTTTTTTTTTTTTTTTTTTTTTTTGTTTTAATTTACGTTCTCACACTCATCCATGCTACTATTCTATAACTCTAAGGACAAAACCAAGGCAGGATGAAGTGACATGAACATTACACATTACAGTGACAGTCACTGAAAAGAAGATGAGCCACAGACTGTGTCTGTGCCCATAGCCCTGATCTGTAAATAAAGGCTGGCGCAGAAATAGCTTTCAGTTTCTTACATGCTATATAAAGATAAAGTTTCAGCGAGCAACTAATATGAGTAGTTGTAACTGACGGTCATACGGCATAAGGTAGTTATTACTTGGCTCTTTAAAAATATATTTGTTGCAGCTGAGTCTGTAGTGCAGTTGGTAGCTTGCCCATTTTTTCCACAGTATCACACAAATCAGGTGTCATGGCCTCCGTTCCTATAATCCTAGCACTCCTCTCCCCTCCTCTCCTCTCCCCTCCTCTCCTGTCCTCTCCTCTTCCTCTTCTCCTGTCCTCTCCTCTTCTTCTCCCTTACTCCTCTCCCTTTCCTACTCCACCACTTCCCTCTTTTCTCTGTTTCTGACTCTCTTCCTTCCCTTCCTTTCTTCTTTTTCCTCTTTGTCTGCCTGTCTCCTTCTCCCTCATCACTAAGCCTGTCTGTATATTAGGAGTAGCCCAGTAAAGAATGTTAATTTTTCAATTAACATTGAAATGTTAATTGAATACAATGAGGCATGCATTCAGGACAAGAAATTGTTTATCTAAATTGACAATTTTAGAAATAAAATCTTTCATAGGGACAATAGAGACATATGTTAATAACTGTGTTTGGTAAACCAGTTTCCCCAGGAAGCCTTAGTGAAACACCATGCCCCTCCCCTTTCAGTTTGCAGAATACCACTTCCTCTTCCTGTCCTGGTCTCCAATTTAATCTGGTTCTGTGTAGACTTAGCGTTCAGTGTCTCTTCAGGACAAAAGCTACGGAATGTGGCTCCTGCTGCAAATCTTCATACTGGCCTCCCTCAGGATTTGTGAGTAAATACCCTTTGCTCATGGGAATGGAGGATACAAAAAAGAGGGAGAGTCAAGTCACAACACATTCACAGGAAGGATAACCATTCAGCTGTTCAAACTGAGCCAACAAATGATACTATGATCCTGATTCCCTCAATGCATGTGTAGGGGATGGGGAACCCACAAACCCCAGACAGTGATTTGAATTGGATGCCAAACGTGTTTTTTTCTTAATGAATACAAAATTCAAAATTTTGGAAGTTTTCAAAACTTTTAGCTGTTGTTATCTTTCAGATACAGGAGGAAGCATTCCCACTTCACATCTGGAGACGTATGTCACCAAGAAAAAAGGAAATACAGCATTTCTCAGATGCCAAATAAAAACAGGTGTTTTGAATCATAATACATATATACACTGGTGCCAAGAGAAGCCAGGCCAGCCTCTAAAAAGAATGCTATATATTTCTTCAAAAGAAAATATTGTCTATGAGAAAGGTTTTAGTGAGGAAAGATATGAGGTAAAGAAATGGCAGAGTGACTTGTCTTCAGTCCTCAGAATACACTACGTGACAGAAGAGGACACAGGAACGTATTACTGTGCATGCTGGAGATACACTCTGCCAAGATGCTGCACTGTTAAAAAACAAAAACTCTCCACAGGAGCCTCCTTGCACATGCATGCACGCCTCCCCTTTACACCTCCCAAGGTGACTAAACCACTGCCACTCAAAAGAAGCTATCCAGCCTGATCCCACCTGAGCATAAAATTATCTCTTCTTCCCACTTCCTGGAGACAGAGGACCAAGATGGCGGAGCATTCTTAGGCTGCATTTGTGTTCTGAGCTTGATCTTACCAGAAGCCCAAGGGCCCAGTGCAGTGTCTCCTTCACCAGGAGCTCTTCTCATCCCATCCCTCATAACCTCTTCTCATCCCATCCCTGGGCCATCTCCCTTCGTGTCTTTTGCTTCCCTACCTATGGAAGCTTCCTGGGAAGGCAGCCAAAGTGCAGCGCTCACTGAGGAGAGGAAGCAGAGTTTCTCAGCGCAGAGCCGCAGTGACACCAAGTGCACAGGATGTGAGGACCTCATGAAGTCTCAGCTGATATATTCTGTAGTGATCAACCAATGTCAGCCTTTCACATTACAACACAATTACTTCAGTGAGCTATCTCAGCTCAAGTGAAATCATTCCCAAACTCAGGAAACCAGGTCTTTATTGTTCTTTCAATAAAATTAAAGCAGAGCTTTAATTCTTAGCAGTTGATTATGAATGGATCAAAGAAATGATGTTTTTCCTCAATAGGATTTCATTCATAAGATCATAGCTTGATGTCTTTCATTAAGCTGCTTCTAATTTTAAAGTTATCAAGTCAAAACAGACTACTAGTGTACTGTTTGTGCATACACATAAGACAGTGAAGAATATCACCCACTACTATGTGTAATAATTATACTTTTCTTCCACGCCCAGGAGACCATTCATAGTTACCCACAGTATTTACAAAAAAAAAGTTTAAGAGGGAGGACTCTGACTAAAATGCTCAATCCCCATCCCGAAAGGCAAAGAGGATGGACATCAGAAAAAGAAAACAGGAAACAAATTAGGAACCTGCCACAGAGGGTCTCTGAAAGCCTCTGCCCTGCAGACTATCAAAGCAGATGCTGAGACTGATGGCCAACTGTTGGGCAGAGTGCACGGAATCTTAAGAAAGAAGTGGGAAATAGTAAGAGCTGGAGAGGACAGGAACTCCACAACAGAACCAGAAAATGTGAACACAGGGGTCTTTCCAGAGACTCATACTCCAACCAATTACCAGGCATGGAGATAACCTAGAACCCCTGCACAGATGTAGCCCCTGGCAGTTCAGTGTCCAACTGGGTTCCATAGTAATGGGAAGAGGGACTGTCTCTGATATAAACTGATTGGCCTGCTCTTTGGTCACCTACCCCTGAGGGGGGAGCAGCCTTACCAGGCCCCAGAAGATGACAATGCAGCCACTCCTGATGAGATCTGATAGACTAAGATCAGAAGGAAGGAGAGGGGGACCTCCCCTATCAGTGGACTTGGGGAGGGGCATGAGTGAAGAGGGGGGAGGGAAGGTGGGATTAGGAGGGGAGGAAAGAGGGGCTTATGGGGGAATACAAAGTGAATAAAGTGTAATTAATAAAATTTTAAAAGAATTTTTAAAAAGTTTAAAAAAACTTAAGGAGTGAAAAAGGTGTCAAGGAGAGGTGTTACTGAAATAATACTTAAGGAGAGCAGGGGTAAGGCTTGGGGGAGAGTTCTGGATGAGAAAGGTAACACTGCTGTTATAATGGGTGTTTTGATGATGTCTTCTGCTACCTGATATTTTCTCTGCACCAGGAACATGATAAAATGACCCCGAAACACAGCTCACTGGGCGGGACCTTCACCAGCTCAGAAATAAGTTTTGCCCTCCTTCCTATCCCTCCCCTACAGAGCTAGGGCTGCCCCTCAACCCACTGTGGCAAACTCAGGTCCTATTTACTGACACTGGAACTCACTCCAGCGGCCATTGGAAATGCCAGTACCTTGGGTTTTCCTTCTCTCTTTGGCTTGCGCTTGTAAGTTAACTTCGCTCCTTTTCCTCTTTCATTATCTTTGTGTGCTTAAGCCAACTGGGAATTAAAAATAATTTGAAAATCTCTAATTTCTCTTCCTTGCTTTTCAGATGGCGACTCCTGGATCTCTCAGGATCAGCTGTCCTTTACCCGGAAACCAAATAAGACGGTACATATAAGCTGCAAGCTCTCTGGAGTCCCCTTCCAGAATACCATTGTGCACTGGTACCAACTGAAAGAAGGAGAGCCCCTGAAACGAATCTTCTATGGCTCATCCAAGACTTACAAGCAAGACAATCCCCATTCCCGCTTTGAAACAGATGAGAAGAGTGATGGTACCTTTTACCTGATAATTAATAATGTTATTAAATCAGATGAAGCTATGTACTACTGTGCTTGCTGGGATCTCACAGTGTCTCAGCATCTGAAGGAACCTGTAAGAAAACCTTCCTCTGTGGCCTGGTAAGGCTGCTCCCCTATCGGGGGAGGTGATCAAAGAGCAGGTTAATCAGTTCCTGTCAGAGACAGTCCCTGTCTCCACTACTATGGAACCCACTTGGACACTGAACTGCCATGGGCTACCTCTGTGCAGGGGTTCCAGGGCATCTCCACGACTATTCCTTGGCCAGACTATCAGTCTCAGAAAAGACCCCTGTGCCCAAACTTTTTAGAACTGTTGCTCTCCTTGTGGAGCTCCTATCTTCTCCAGGTCTTACTATCTCCCACTTTCATAAGATTCCCTGCACTCTGCCCAAAGTTTGACTATGAGTCTCAGCATCTGCCTTGATACCGTGCAGGGTAGAGCCTTTCAGAGGCCCTCTGTGGTAGGCTCCTGTCCTGTTCCCTGTTTTCCCCTCTTCTGATGTCCATCTCTTTGCCTTTCTGAATGGGGATTGAGCATCTTAGCCAGAGTCCTCCTTGATTAGTTTCTTTAGGTGTACAGATTGTAGTATGTTTATCCTCCACAGAGGAAGACAATGCAGCCACTCCAGATGAGACCTGATAGATTAGGATCAGAAGAGAAGAGAGGAAGACCTCACCTATCAGTGGACTAGGGGAGGGGCATGGGTAGAGAAGGGGGAGGAAGGATGGGATTGGGAGGGAAGGAGGGAGGGAGTTACAGGGGGAATATAAAGTGAATAAACTGTAATTAATAAAAATAAGAAACAAACAAAAAAGGCTAATATCTACACTAAGGACTGATGATACAATAAAACAAATTTAAAATAAAAGAAAACCTTTCTATCTCTGATCCTTGGCTGTGCACTCACAGTCCCAAAACCACCAAGAACCCTAGTGCTCTCCTGCAGAGGTTCACAGGTGTTGGGCTTCCTTGGGACTCATTTTGTTCAAAGATGCCAATGCAAATGAGGAAGCTGAAGACCAGAAAAGGCAAGTGGCTTGTCCCAATCCAGTGACCCAGAAGGGCAGTTCATCACCTGTTTCCATCCCTATCCAGTCTCTTTCCCTGTTTCCTTATGGTCACTACTAAAGATAAACCTCTTTTAGCAAGATTGCATTTTACTTAAAGGGACACTGCAGCAAGGATACGTGGCTTCCCTAGCCCATTAGACCCCCAATCTGGGCTAGCTGATATAATCCAAGTGCGACACTGCCACACAACTGAAAAGGGGATGGACAGAGATGGCAGATGAATTCGACACTCCTCATCCCCATGCTGTTCTCCCATGGCTACCTATCCATCTTCATTCCTGCAACTTTCTCTTGGTTCTAAAGTCTCAATACCTGGAAGAGGTTTTGTGGCATAAATACAGTATGAGGGACCCCAAGAATAACGTCTTCATGAGTATACTTATCCAAGTCTTTGCCAGTTCTGGAAGGATCCTTATTACAAGACCTATATTTCCTACTTCACACTGTGAAAACATGGACCTCTCATAATTGAGGCCATGGGCTTGCCTCAAATTTGGTGGCCTGGGCCCGGTGTGTCTTGTTAAATAGATATAGTCTATTTGTGTCCAACATCTATGAACCTTACATAGAGAATGAGAACAGCAAAAACAAAACCTGTGCAACTGTTTTCTAGGCATGGTAAAGCTTACCAGAGAATGAGAGCAGCGGCAGCAAACATGGGCAACTGTGTTCTAGGCAAACGCTTTTCATCAGATGTCTCAGCAGCAGCCAAATAACGTGATTCCAACTCCTGTCTGATGCCAGTGTCCAAATATTGGTTATTTCTTCTCAAGCCCTTGTTCCCCAGGCCCTCTGTGGCAAAGGTGCAGCTGTGTTTTGAAGAGGACAACATGGTTTTGTTTTTGGTTTTGCTTTATTCTTTTAGCTTATGCATGCTTTGCCTCCCTACTGAAAATAACAAATGAAATTCAACTATGCTTTTTCAAATATTTCTCTTATTACTACTTATGTGTGTGTGTGTGTGTGTGTGTGTCTGTTGTTGTTGTGTGTATGCATGTGCTCTGGAAGCCAGAGAGTTGTCTAACTCCCTAGAGCTAGAGTTATAGATAGTGTGAGCATCGTGACCGCATACTGGGAACTCTTTAAAAAAACAACAAAAAAACCCAAAACAACACCAAAAAAGAAGATCAGTAAGGGCTTCTAACTACTGAGACATCTCTCTAGCCCTAACCCACTCCTCTGAACTTTCTATAATGTGGGTTTGAAAGGCGATAGAACCCTGGGAATTGTGGTTTTACTTGTCAGAATGACAACCCCAACTAGACCAAAGCCTCCCAAAACTGTGGTGGCACTTAGGATAGAGTCATGACCCAACAGTGTGTAGGTCCAGGGAGACAGATGCAGGGCTACCCTGCCTAGTAACTAATAGCCATGACAGTGATAACCACATAAGCCTGATTCAGGTTGGCAAAGTCCAAATGTCCCCATGGATGCTGCAGTCCCCTTACACAGCTGAAAGAAAACAGAAAACAAGTAACATATTAGTGTGGGCACTCATGTTAGTCTAGATTCAGTTCTCGAGGAGTCTCTTCTTCAGCATTTATTCTGTTTACCCATTGTTTCACTTTATTTTTATCTATACTAGGAGCACCCAACCACTTAAATCCCTGACTAGCGAGGATCGTAGGGCACATCGCCCACTACTCTAAGTAAATACTGCTTCCTTTCCTTCATTACACAAATTTCCGATCATACAGACAACCAGCAGACCTGTAACTAGAAATTAAAGAAATGCCAAGGCAATTCTTAGAAGAAATACATGAAATATCATTCACATTGAGTGCTGATTTCACAAACTTTAAAGGGTTTACAGAAGAATTTTCTCAACATTTTTTTCATTTGAGTTTATTCATTAACTGATATATGCGACCCAAATCTGTAAATATCCAGGTAGTAGTATGTGATTTTTAAAAATCATTCACACAACACATAAGCTTCAAATTAAGATAAACATGTATCTATTTCTTCAAATCCTTATTATTTCTTCATGGTAAAATGCTCAAACCTCATCTCATTTTAAGAACACACATTGTTCATTATTTTTGGCCACCCTAACGCTTGCTTGAGTCACACTAACGTACAGGTAGCATTGCTCTTACAATGTATTTATCAGCTATCCCTCTGTTTCTTATTACTGCAGTAAACCATGTGGTTTGCACAAAGTGGCATCCAGTGTTGTGGATGTTCGTTCCAGATGCAGATCTTCTGATAGATACTGGCCAGGCATCGACCCACAGTTCCAGCCACAGCGTCCTTCCCATTCCACTAGGGTAGGGTGAATGTCCAGAGTCTGCGATCTTTAATCTTAAACTCAAATCCTAGCCCACTTTGAAAAACTCGCGCTTTCCATTGATCATAACACTTATATATACAGCTGAAAGGTAAATATATGGATGATGGTTCATGGCAGATTCTCTACAAATTTTCTTTCTGTCACTACCAGGAGCCTAGAATCCGGACCTGTCATCCTGGAACATGGAGAAAGAAAAAATTTGTAGCTGAGCTGACTATACATTTCTACACAAATGCATGTCACAAATTCTTACTCGGTACAGACAAATATTTCCTATTTGCCAAAAAGAGCAGTGACTTTCATCCGGAGTGTTTGCTTATAAGAACTCCATATATAGAGGAGTTTCTATAACACACGTAGTAAGTAGCATGTTACATGTTCAATATAAACAAAGCCTTCACAGACTAGATAGTAAAAATGCAAGAATAAAAACAGTAGTAAAATCACTAAGGGGAAAACCCCTGCCGTGAGGAGTATGGCCTGTCCTCTCCCAAAGAGTGCCCTTGGGTATGTACAAAAAGACAGACCCAGAACTTTCTCATGACCATCTCTTCTGCACAGGAACACACCTGCCATTCCATACATGACACGATATATGGGATTGCAATGATAGAGACTAAGAATGTGAATGTTGTAGAAAAGTACTTCTCTCTTGAACATGTCAGGTATTATGTTTATTTTTTATAGACGATGTTATACTCATTTGTTTTCTTTTTTTTTTTTTTTCCAGAGCTGAGGACCGAACCCAGGGCCTTGTGCTTGCTAGGCAAGCACTCTACCACTGAGCTAAATCCCCAACCCCTCATTTGTTTTCTTATTGGAAACCTCTGCAAATTACTCAAATACAGATTTTATTAAAAGTCTGATAATTTCCAGAAAATGAACCAAAGCAAAACAAACAAACAAAGAACAACAGCAACACTAACAAGAAAAACCAAAGGCAACCAAACAAAAAACTTGGAATGTGGTATCATTTTAATCACAAAACAAATTTGTCTGAATTCTCTAAACTGTGAAAATTGTCATTTTCGAATATGAAAAAGTGAAATTAAACTTTACACAGCCACAATAAAACTTATTGGCACAGGAGACAACTTCCTAAACAGAACAAGAACAGCTTAGACACTAAAAGCAACAATTAATAAATGGGACCTCACGAAACGGAAAAGCTTCTACAAGACAAAAGACACTGTCAATAGGACAAAAGAGCAAAACAGGAAGATATCTTCACCAATCCTACAACCAACAGAAGGCTAATATTCAAAATATATAAAGAACTCAAGAAATTAAACACCAACAAAACAAAACAAAAAAAAAAACAATTAAAAATGGGTGCAGAATTAAACTGAGAATTCTCACAGAGGAATTTCTAAGTGCTAAAAGCACTTAAAGAAATGTTCAGCATCCTTAGTAAATCAAAACAACCCTGAGATTCTATCTTACACCCATCAAAATAACTAAGATAAAAAACTCAAGTGATAGCACATGCTGGCGAAAAAGTGAAGCAAAGGGAACATTCCTACATTTCTGGTGGGAATGCAAACTTGTACAACCACTTTGTAAATCACTCTGGAGGTTTCTTAGAAAATTGGGACTAGATCTACCTCAAGACCCAGCTATACCATTCCTGGTCGTATACCCAAAAGATGTTCCACCATATAACAAGAACCCTTGTTCAACTATGTTCATAGCAGCTTTATTTACAATAGCCAGAAACTGGAAACAACCTAGACGTCCCTCAAAGTCCAGTTTTTTTGAAGAATGGATAAAGAAAATGTAGTACATTTACACAGTAGAATACTACTGCTCAGCTATTTAAAACAAACACATCATGAAATTTGCAGGCAAATGGACGGAACTAGAAAATATCAACCTGAGTGAGATAACCCAGGACCAGAAAGACACACATGGTATGTTCTCACTTATAAGTGGACATTAGTCAAAATGTGCAGGATAACCATGCTACAATCCTCAGATCCAAAGAAGCCAAGGACAGCCTAAGGGAGGACCCTTGAATCTCATTCAGAAGAGGAAATAAAATAGACATCTGAAGTAGATGGAGGGAAGGAGCTGGGGTTGAGCTGGGGTGGGGACTGTAACAGGGTTGGGGAACAGGTTTGGGGAGAATAGGTAGGCGGCAATGGAGGAGAGGACCTGAGAGAGAGTGGAAATAAGGAGTAAATCATCTCTGGAACAGGGCGGGGGTTGGGGGTAGGACTGGGAGTCTATGGCATGACCCTAGCTAAGATTCCTAACAGTGTAGGAGTGGAGCCTGAAGTTGTCACCTCCTGTAGCCAGGTAGGACTTCCCATGGAGGGAGGAGGACAGCAACACACCCATAAAAACTTCGACCCCAAATTTGTCCTGCCTACCAAAAAAGTAGGGATAAAGATGAAGCAGAGATTGAGGGAATGACAAATCAAGGACTTAGCCCAACTTGAGACCCACCCTACCGGAGAGAGCCAGCCCTTGACACTATTAATTATACTCCACCATGACTGCCAACAGGAATAACTGTCTTCTGAGAGGCTTTATCCAGCCACTGATGGAAACAGATGCAAAGACCCACAGATAAACAATAGCAGAACTCAGGGCAGTTTTGTGAAATAGTGGGAGGAAGGATTGAGGGAGTTGGAGAGCTCAAAGACACCACAAGAAGATCTACAGAGTAAACTAACCTGGGCCCATGGGGGCTCACAGAGACTGAACCATCAACCAAAGAGCATGGACGGACTGGACCTAGCTGCCTTACACATATGTAGCAGATGTGTAGCTTTGTCATCATGTGGGTCCCCTAACAATGGGAGTAAGGGGTGTCTCCTATGCTGTTGCCTGTCTTTAGATCCCTTTCCCTAGCTGGACTGCCTTTTCTGGCCTCAGTGGAAGAGAAAGCATTTAGCTCTACTATGACTTGAGGTGCCAGGGTGGGTTGGTATCTCCTTCCCTGAGAAATGGAGAGAGGGGAGTGGAGGAAAGTGGCATGAGGGCAGAACTGGGAGGAGATGAGGGAGGGGGCTGGCATCAGGCTGTAACATGATTAAATAAAATAAAACAAAAATTTTAGAAGGTTAAAAAACAATCTCATAACAATTACCTTAGCCTGTGTCCAATTTCTTCCACGGCTCTATAAAAATTTTTGGACAGGGAATGTGGATATTTTTTTTTCTCTCTTGGAAATTTCTCCCAGTCTCAGGAGAATGTCTCACTTTTCAATTCTTCAACTTTTACTTTCTCACCTTTTCTGTAATTTTAATAAAATTTGTTCGTGTTTTGCATACAAAAATAAAGTGTTGTAGACACTTAGTATTTTTGAAGTGTTAGATGAAGGATTTAGTCCAAAAATAAAAGAAAGAAAGAAAAAAGAAAGAAAGAAAAAGAAGAAAAGAAAACAAATGTCTGCATTTCATTGACCTTTGTTGACTAGACTGGGGAGTGCATGTCTTGTTTACCCTAAATACTAATCCTTTGTCAGATAAGTATTTGGCAGAGACATTCTCCCATTTGGTAGGCTGTCTCTTCACACTGTTGATTGTTGTTTCACTAATGAAGCCTTTTTAATTTGATCCCATTAATCAAAACTTATTTTTGTTCCCTGTGCTATTTAGAGTCTTATAGATGAAGTTATTTTCTAAGTCCAGAGTTGAAATGTTTGTGCTAAACTATGGTCCTCACTTGTACTGGGGACTCAGAAAGGTGAAAATGGAGCAATTTTTCTACTATGTGAGTTCCAGAAATCAAATGCAGATCATTAGGTTTGACAATAAGTACCTTTATGTATTGAGCTATTTTGCAATCACTCATCAGTTATTCTTTTGTATTTAAGTTAGTTTATGGTTCTATAAATTCAGGCAAGTCTTAAGACTTCTGATAATCCTACTCATGCTCTTGGAACAAGTACTAAAAGTACAGAACAGGGACTAAAAGAATGTCAGTACAAAAGGTACAAAGGGTAATCACGGGTCTGAGTAATAAAAATTGGAATTAAATTAAAATAAGATCAGTTAAAGTACTATTTGCAATCAATCAATAATAAATTTCATAACACTTTACAGACATAATTTTGATCTAGCCTTCCGTATTCTAATAAGGCATGACAGACTACATTTTTCATTGACATGACTACAAATAATTATTCTTGATGCCAACTAATAATGTCAGTTTTTGAACAGATAGAATTTGGGTAATATTTTTCAAATATTTTGGCACATTTTTATTTTAAATTACTAAAGAGCTTCCTCTTTTCAGAAAGATGTCCCTCTTCCTAAGAAAAAACATTTGTTCTCGTGAGAACAGAAACACATTCATTTGATGCAAACACTGAGCAGTTTCAACACACCTGAACTCCTGGAAATTAAAAACAAAACAATTCTTAGAATATGTTTCCTAGTTACTTGAGAAAAAGAAATAAGCAGTTGGTGGACCAGTGAGCCCAACTTTCTTCTTTTTTTACTATATCCCTTCTATTTTCTGTGGGTGATTTTCGATTGTCACTGCTTCCAGTGATAATGGATGAGGTTACTTTGTGAAGAAACTTACAAGTTATCAGATGCCATACAATTTATCAGTGTCTTTCTAAGAAACCCAGAAGATAGTTTATCGGGACAAATTTTTAGCCTGTTTACCATGTCATGAATGTGTAGAGAAGGCTCAGATTTTTGTAGAAGCTGTGAGCACTGTGATAGCTCAGGCTGGAGCAAGATATTTGCAGAAGGAACTAAGCTCATAGTAATTCCCTCTGGTAAGTAACTTATTTCTGCTTTATTCTGGTGATGAAAAGTAAATGTATGGTTGTAGAAAAAAAATGAAAACCTACTACAAGTTACTGTATATGCGTACAACATTCTTAGCCTGAATCGTTTTTTTCAGGACAGATTACTGTATATGACAACCAAAATCTACTTTATAAATGGTTTCTTCCTTCCCTGCAGAAAACATTGAAACTCTGTAGTTAGAATATTTACGTACACAAAGGGTAAGTGGGAGTTATTTTGAGGACCATATGTGTATGTTACTGGTGTAAATTATTGCTTCAAGATACTGTTGTAAAAGGTCTTTTAAGAGAGAGTCCTCAGAATGGAGTTTTGCTGATGGCTCCTCTCTGTATTTTGAAATACAACTTAGTACTACATTCACCAGGCAAATGGCAAAATAATTATTAATGTTTTTGATCATGATTCATAGTAAATTACTGTAGAACATGAATGAATCTCTTTCTTTTTCATCCAACTCCTTGTAGGGTAGGTTGTTAGCAATCACAGTTTATGTTTCTGACTCTCAAAATATTGCCTGGGGATTTCTCAGGATTTGTAGTTCATGCAAACTACTTCTGTCTAGTGTCCATGAAAAAGACTCTTCATTGATTTACATCTTCATTTTATCATTATTGCCCTCAATTTCTGCCACTTGACTTTTCATAAGAATACCTTCATTTTAATTGTTAGTAGTTATGCCTAAATATGTTATTACTTTTTTATTTCCCTCTGAAAATTAAAGAAATCTCAATTAACTCTAAATTGCACTCTAGGCCAAGAATTGATTTATAAATGACAACCCTTTAAGGGAGGAAATACAGAAACATCTGGGAATCCTGAAAAATAAAATAAATTAAGACTTCTCAACAAATGTGAACATGACCCAAACGCCAAGGCAGAGCGTGCTGAGTCCTTAGATTCATGATTACCATTAGAAGCATTGTGACTACATTTTAGCTTCGACTCCACTTAATATCAACAAAGCCAATTTTATATATTCATATAAATAGAAACAACATATTGTCAGGGTTTTACATGGCCACCAGTTAATTTCAGACGTTGGCTATTACATGTAAATTCATCCGAATGTTTGACCCGGGCACAGAGCTTATGTCTATGGGAACATTTTCTTTATATTCTGCAGGGTAAAGCAGGAGAGTGGCTGGAGTTCAGGTGCTACATGCTCCAGTCTCCGCATCCTTGAAAATTGTTCCTTGTTTGACCATGATGTCCAGAGAGGTCAGGCTACTCGTCTAGGAGGCTATGCTCTTCCTGTTCTGGCATTGGAGAGGCATGAGCAAGGAGTGCAGAGTAACTGAAGATCCTTCAGAGACAGAAGCACACAATTTTATGCTCAGGGGTTAAAATAAAATGTAGCTCAGCTCGTTTTATTGACTGGTAATGAACTCACCGGTTTTCAACTGTAATTTTTCCATTGTAAAATTAGAGAAGACATTGGGGAGGAGGCTTAGTGGGTAAAGTACTTGCTGCACAAGCATGAAGAAGACCTGAGTTTGAATCCTCAGTCAGTCTAAAGTCTTGCACAGCAGAACCCACATGTGCTCCTAAGGGAAGGTGGGACACTGAGGCAGGGAAAGCTCCGGAAGGGCCAGGACCTGCTACACTTGGCTATTGAAAGGTAAATAGCAAGGAGATCTTTTCTAAAACCAACTGGAAGATGAGGACTGAAGCAAGGCTGTCCCCTTGGGCAGTCCCCTGACTGCCACGTGGGCATATGGCAAGGGTGTGCCTGATTCCACACCCGGGAACTTGCAGGTCCATATACACATACCATACACACAGAAGGAAATTTTAAAAAATTAGAAAAATATTTCAAAGCCCATATCCTTCAGAAGGAAAGTGGATATTGAGCAGACGTTGTCTCTAACATTTATTTTAAAAAACATAATGGCCATTAAACAAACCCACTGATAATGCCACTAAATCATAACCTTTGATGCCATGCACATCAGGACTCTTAGCCTATGAGGTGAGGCAGGCATCAGCACCAGCCTCCTTCTATTTCTTTAGTCAATAATCAAGAAAGAGCCAAGCTAGGAGTTGCAGAACAGAGTCTGGCCTGAGCTGACTGAAGTCAGATTGTACCAGAACTTGCAATAAAAGATCCAATTCCCACGTGCTGTGCTGCTGATTGGGAGCACAGCCACTGTTTTGGACAGCAGAAAGTGTTCCCTGCACTGACACACAGTCTAGGCTTAACCACATCTCCCTTTGCTGTCTTAGCCCAGCAGATTTCTTGTGATTTGGCAACCCAGGTATACAGTCGCAAAGTAGGCCATAGATGGTGAGCAGAGAGACATCCGTTTCTCTCCTTATTTGACTTAAATTTAATTGGAAACCAAATGGTCCATTTCTGTGATTAAGAGCAAAGCTTTTACCCATGGAACGACAAGAGCAAGTCAGAAAAGAAGTTGCAGTTGCTAGCAGCCATGTTGATCACAGTGATAAGCTCTGCACTTTACTCTTTTTAATCAGTTTTCTCATCTTGCCTAATTGATGTACTGAGGCTGAACTGATTTACAATAACAGATGTTTTATGAAAAATGAAGCAGCTAAGATGTAGAAGGTATTTGGTTTGCTCAGTCTGAGAACTTGTTATGAATCGGTTAAATCAGGACCAAAGCCCTATTCCTGTAAGAATTCCAGGCCATCATGTTGTCCCTGGACTCTGAAGATTCAGGGACCATAAACTAATGTAGTAGTTTTGCTATGACTTGAATCACTAGGGTGTACTTCCATCTTTTGTGGAGGAACAAAACGTGGTATCATAGATGGCTATTCTACCTAGCAGTGTATCAAAGCAGACACTGAGACTCATGACCAAACCTTTGGCAGAGTTCAGGGAATCATATGAAAGAAGGGGGAGTTAGTATGACCTGGAGAGGACAGGAGCTCCACAAGGACCTAATATATCTGGGCACAGGGGGCTTTTATGAGACTATCTCCAACCAAGGACCATGTATGGATAGAACCTAGAACCCCTGCTTGGATGTAGCCCATGGTAGCTCAGTATTTAAGTGGGCTCCCTAGTAAGGAGAACAGGGACTATTTCTGTCGTGAGCATATATGTTTTCAAAGTAATTGAGGGAAGGAAAAGCATGGCGACAAAGGAGTGAGCGTGGTAACGTTTAGAAAGAAGATGAACAGGATTTCCTAAAGCACTTTCCCAGAGTTAACAGTTACAAATACTGATACTGAAGAGCACTGTGCAAACATCTTATCAATGCTTGCAGACACTTGAACATCCATTAAACATCCATATGTGATGTATGGAAGGCCATTATTAAAGCATATGATGCTAGTGTGTGTTTATTATTACAGTCAAGAATGCAATAGGCTCAATAGACTGGCACCTTGTTTTTTTTTCCTCAGTCAAGTGTACTGTGAATAATGCTGGGCTTTGAACATTGACATGGAACTCTGGCTTCTCTACTTATTCCTAGAGAACATGTGCTTAGTTTCCAAAAGTAAGACAGATGTGGGCATGAGAACAGCAAGATTGTATGAGAACCAAAGGTGAAAATGTGAAGAAAGCATGTGGCAACTGTCCAAACCATAGCAGACACGTGGAAAAATATACCATATATAAATGATGGCACATAGTTACAAAAAAGTTCAAAGGTACTTCCTGACATCTACTCCACTGAAATATTAAAAAATGCATGGCTCACTAAACAGTCAGATAAATGAACAGTGAGTTGTACTAAATTGTATAGCCAGAGAACAAAGAAACAAAGGGTGGGGCAGGGCAGCATGCTATAAATGATAACAAATCTTTATCTGTACATTGATAATAAAGGCAATAGGGTCTCTTCATCCTCCCATCTAACCATACAAGATGAATGTAAGCCTTACCATGAGGAAACAATGGTGAATGAGAAAAAAATTGTCCTTAAACATTCAATTTTAGTGTTTATGTAACAATTATTTTAAGTGATTGGTTTTAGTGGTGCATGTCTGATTTACTGGTCTGTAATCCTAGCACTTGGGAGGCAGAGGCAGGAGGATCAGTAGTTCAGGCCATCCACAGGTACATAGCAAGTTTAGTACTACACTGAAGTATATGAGACTTTGTCTCAATAATACAAATTACTGTCATTATTATTATCTTTATTAGTTTTTCACTTTCTCTTACAGATAAACAATTAGTTTCAGACAAATCTCCCAAGCCCACCATTTTTCTTCCTTCTGCTGCTGAAACAAATCTCCATAAGGCTGGGACATACCTTTGTCTCCTTGAAAACTTCTTCCCTGATGTTATAAGGGTATACTGGAAAGAAAAAAATGGTGATACTGTCCTGGATTCTCAGGAAGGAGACACACTGAAGACGGGTGACACATACATGAAATTCAGCTGGCTTACCGTGACTGAAAAGTCAATGGATAAAGAGCACAGATGTATTGTCAAACATGAGTACAACCAAAGAGGAGTTGAGCAGGAGATTTTCTTTCCTCCAATAAAGAAAGGTATGTGCCTATAGCCTTTGAAATCTAGCTTTCTGGAAAATGTGTTTGAAAATACCCAACCTTTTTCTACAATGTATTCATGAAAATTAAGATGCCCTTTATTGGGACCACTGCATTCATTTTACCTTAAGCTTTCTAAGCCTTAGCCTTATTATCTAAAATATCTACATCTATGGCTATAATGGCTATATGTATGCATTTGTTTATTTGGAATTGCTAATTTAATTAAAAGAAATGGTACACTCAAACCACAAGCAACTAAGAAAAAAAATGCTAAAAGAAAGGTTTCACTTTTGATGACATCATGAATGTTCTGGCAAACAAGAAAAGTTGTTTAATCTTACCATGTACAAAGTTCAACCTCCCAAATCGGTACCTTAGAAACTGGTGCCTTATTTAACAACATATTTAAATGAAAGAATCAAAGTTTGTCACCAAAAAAAAAAAAAGTGGGCTTGATATTTCCTGGTTTTTACTGTTGTTGTATGTATCACTCTCAGATAGAAATTATAGTCAAAGATTGAGTGAGGATACTGATGCAAGCATGTTGCTGTCTTCATAATGAATGCATCTCCTGCTATGTCGATGCAGTTTAGAAAGCTCTTTCCGTACTAGCACATGTAGGCCTAAACAGTGATGCGTGTGGCTGAGAAGGAGAACTCAGTGTCCCAAAGTGCAGGGGGCTGTACAGTAGAGAAAACACACTCTTTCCAAATTACTCAGAATACGTCAGATGCAAGGTCCCAAAAGATCCCCTTGGTTCAGTGGGGGGCATGGCTGTAGATCCAGGCAGAGCACTGAATTCTCAGAGGGTCTCATAGGCTTGCAATTCATTAAATATCACAATGGCTGGTATTGAACAACAGGCTCCAGGGACCTTCTGAATCTGTGAGGAGTGAGTAGATATAAAACCTGTGAGCCTCTTGCTCTTCACTGTGTGGGTTTGTCCTCTGGGACCCACAGTCTCTACAAGGATAAAGGAACTTTGAGCAGTTGTGTTGGGAAGATGCTTGATTTGGAAAGAGGTGGTTGCTTTTCTCTGAAGATTGCTTTAGACAGTCTACTGTATGTTTTTAGGGTTAAAAAAAGGAAAATATATTCTTTTTGAATCTCTACTTCTCTGTATACAGAAACAGAACTTGTGATTACATATAATGATACTAATTTATATAATTATATGTAATTACGGAGCTCATATTTTAATATACATCTGTCCATGTGAGGCCATCTATGTATTTATTTACCTGCAGATATAGCCATATTCATAATCACACAGAGGACTGTCAAATAATGTACACAGTAATTAACAAATTCTTGCTGTCATTTCTTGTAGTTGCCATGAGTACCAACCTTACAACTTGCTGGCAAGATAAAAATGGTAAGTTTTAGTATCTGTTTGCCTTTGGACCACATAATTTCACTTTTCCTTTGATTATAACAATGTTTGAACTGCCTTGAATTAATTAAAAAATATCTGATTTCCTGGGTGTTACCGAATAGACAGTGATATTTACAGCTAATATGTGACTATCTGGACCTCACAGCAACATAGTGAACTACCAGCTCAAGTATAAGTGAATTTAATGAGCGATACAGTGATGTTCCCTAACAAAGGACTTCATTTACTCATATGTGTACTTTTTTAACCACCAAAGAATCATGATAAAAGTAAAGCCTGAGTGTTTGAAGTCATCTCATAATGCTCTAGTTGCTGGCACTGATGGGTTTAGACAAGCTGCCTCCCAAGTTCAGTCTCCCTATCCGTGGTTCTTTTGTGAATGGTGAGTGTTGAGTTTCAGGTTTGGGTGGGGAGAGCTGTTCCTGAATGTAAGCCATCAGAAATTAACACCTTTTACTCCCTCCTCAGTAGCATGTGCTATGCCATTAAAAAAAAAAAAACTTCACCAGATGGAACTAACTAAAGACCTCTTTCAGATGCACTGCAGCTTCAGTTCACAAGCACCTCTGCCTACTACACCTACTTCCTCCTGCTCCTCAAGAGTGCGATCTATTTGGGCATCATCACCTTTTCTCTGTTCAGAAGAACCGCTGTCTGTGGCAATAAGAAGAGGTCTTAAGGAAATGAGTAGTGGTGCAACAGTTGGATTTCCTTGCTAGCTTTGACTTCTGTAATGTCACGTGGATATATCATCCTGTCTTTGCAGGAAAGTTTTCATACTTTTACCAGCAATTTAAGCAACTCCAGAATAACTGAGCACACCTTCATCCTGATTCCATCCTCTCCACTAGTGCGTTCTCCCAGGAGCCTGAAGCATCTCAGCTCTAGAACACATAGCCTGCAGCGTTTACCCATGGCTCTGTTACTCTGGAACCAGCTACCTCCCTGAAAACCTCCACTCTAGACAATCTGAATAGCCTCCTTTTTATTGAATTTTGTGTCTTGTATTCCATATTAGAGACAATAAATTTTTAAAAAATCAGAAGTCAACTCTTGTCAATCTTTACCTGGGAGTTGTGGTATGAAACAACGTGAGACTTGAGCCATGACACTCAGTGGGAAGAGCCTAAAAACACATTCTTAATCTTTGTCTGCAGCGTATGGTAATGACATTTCTTAGGACAGTGACTGTAAGAGGAGCCTCTGGCAATTGAAAAGGCCATGTTACTGTGCTTAAAGGCCACCAGATTTTGAATTCATTTGGTTTTTGGCATTCTCAAGGCAGTGACCAAATGTCTAACATGACTCAGCTCTGGGACTGTATTTCACAGCAGTATGCTTTCTGATCTTCAGACTGATCCCAGAAAGCTACCAGAACTCCATTGAGAAAAGTGATAGAGGAGAGACCTCAGATACTAAGCATCCTGTACCACAGCTTCCCTCTGTAAAATGTAGAATATTCTATCTCCTAGAGTTCTGTACGTTAAGTTCATTAGTAACAGCAAGTGCAAGCAAGCCCTTGACTCTACGTTAGAGAAAGTTGATTCCACTCTCACACACAAAGGCACCACTAGTGGTTTTCATTGTTCACCGTGGGAAGCATAGGGGAGTGCAATAGTATCAGATCTTGTACTATACATCAAGCAAGCCTGGTCTTCTGACAGTCCTCTGGAATAGATAACAATTCTGGGCCACAGTTCACAGATTGGAGAGTTGATATCACTATCAAGATCCCTATTTTGAGTCAAACTTCTCTAATTTCCAGCATGTGTGTGTGTGTGTGTGTGTGTGTGTGTGTGTAAGAGAAGAGAGAGAGAGGCGGAAAGACAGTGTGTGTACATTGATGTACCAGACATCCTATATCTTTCAGTGACATTCAATTAAAAAATAACCCACAAAATATAAAAACACTGATTGCTTCCTTAAAACAATCAGTGATGGTTTCTCCAAGACTTGTGAGTTCATCTCTTTATTTCTCATGATTATTCTATGCCACTTGTCCTTCGTACACATCTTTCCACTAGCTAAAAATGTGATCTACTCTAGGATAATCATAATCATACCACTTGGTGTACATAGAACAGCCATTCCGCTTTCCATTGAGCATTTGGTTTTGGTTCAAGACTGCTCTTCATGACAGGCATGGTGGCACATGCTTTTAATCACAGCACTCAGGGAGGCAGAGGCAGGAGGACCGCTGTGACCTTGTAGACCAGCCTGGCCTGGCCTACAAAGAGAGCCAAGTTCAGCCAAGGCTATACAGATAAACCCTGTCTCAAAAAAGCCAAGCCAAATCCAAAAGCAACAACAAAACAGAACAAAACAAACAAACAATAAACCCTGCTCTTCTGGAGAGAGAACTGGTAAAGTGGACTGTGAGCCTCCAGCATGGTAGGAGCTTTAACAATACTGCTGTGTGGATGTGAGTAGCATTCTGAGACTCAAGGTCATCCATGGACTGAATCACTTATAGAAGATTCTGGGAATCCAGGTAATTACTGATGCAAAAATGAGGTTATGCAACCTTCTTGGTCCAAGCCTTTTATGTCACTATAACAACCTCATGCAGGTAACCACATAATTTGGTGAGAAAACCTTGACCACAAAGCCATATTTCACAGAATGCTGGCTACTTCCTCTGGCTCTTCTTAGCTGTATCAGGTAAAATTTGTACATGTTTATGAAATCTTACATAACAATTGAATCCATACAAATATTTAGTATTCTTTAAATCGGGGTAAGCAATAACTTTTTCCTAAAACATTTATTCATTATTTCTATGCCATGACAACATTCAAAATCGTTTCCATTGCCTTTTAAAATACACACTATATTATTATTCTCTAACATTTTAGTCCCACACTGAAACTTATGCATCTTTAGAACAATGTGTAAGAGTAAGTGATTTCAGGTTTACATGCAAAGTTGCAAACCCAGCGGTTGACCACTCAATGAAGTAATGGTGGAAATAACTGGTGTGGCATTTTCCAGGTAGTGGCTTAAGTTATGTACTGCCTCAGGTAAGTATCACAAATACACTCTGAGATAGACAGAACTTCTCCCTTCAGTACAAGGGGAAGCTGTGGCAAGGAGAACTGTGAGATCTCCTAAAGCCCCACAGAGAACAGGAGGACTTAGCTCCCAGCTGGTTGGTGTCAACAGTTCTGCATTTGTTTGTGGGATGGAAACAGGCTATTCTTCAAGAAAATCTCTCACAAAACTGAAAAGGTTCTGTAAAGCAAATGACACTTTCGTGAGAACAAAACAACAGCCTACAGATTGGGAAAGGATCTTCACCAACCCTACATCTCACAGAGGGCTAATATCCAAAATACATAAAGAACTTAAGAAGTGAAATGCCAACAAACTAAGTAATCCAATTTAAAAAAATGGGGTAAAGAGTTAAACAGAGAATTCTCAATAGAAGAATATGAAATGGCATTGAAACACTAAAAGAAAAGTTCACTGTCCTTAGACATAGTGAGATGCAAATCAAAATAACCCTGAGAGTTCATCTTACACCCTACAGAATGACTAAGATCAAAAACTCAGTGACAACACATGCTAGAGAGGATGTGGAGAAAGGGGAACCCTCCTCCATTAATGGTGGGAATGTAAACTTGCTAGCAAGGAAATCCAACTGTTGCACCACTACTCATTTCCTTAAGACCTCTTCTTATAGCCACAGACAGCGGTTCTTCTGAACAGAGAAAAGGTGATGATGCCCACATAGATCGCACTCTTGAGGAGCAGGAGGAAGTAGGTGTAGTAGGCAGAGGTGCTTGTGAACTGAAGCCGCAGTGCATCTGAAAGAGGTCTTTAGTTAGTTCCATCTGGTGGGTTTTTTTTAATGGCATAGCTCATGCTACAGAGGAGGGAGTAATAGGTGTTAATTTCTGATGGCTTACATTCAGGAACAGCTCTCCCCACCCAAACCTGAAACTCAACACTCACCATTCACAAAAGAACCACGGATAGGGAGACTGAACTTGGGAGGCAGCTTGTCTAAACCCATCAGTGCCAGCAGCTAGAGCATTACAAGATGACTTTAAACACTCAGGCTTTACTTCTATCGTGATTCTTTGGTGGTTAAAAAAATTACACATATGAGTAAATGAAGTCCTTCTCGTTAGGGAACATCACTGTACCACTCATTAAATTCACTTACACTTGAGCTGGTAGTTCACTATGTTGCTGTGAGGTCCAGATAGTCACATATTAGCTGTAAATATCACTGTCTATTCGGTAACACCCAGGCAATCAGATATTTTTTAATTAATTCAAGGCAGTTCAGATATTGTTATGATCAAAAGAAAGGAGGAATTATGTGGCCCAAAGGCAAACAGATACTAAAACTTACCATTTTTATCTTGCCAGCAAGTTGCAGGCTTGGTACTCATGGCAACTACAAGAAATGACAACAAGAATTTGTTAATTACTGTGTACATTATTTGACAGTCCTCTGTGTGATTATGAATATGGCTATATCTCCAGGTAAATAAATACATAGATGGCCTCACATGGATAGATGTATATTAAAATATGAGCTCCGTAATTATATATAATTATATAAATTAGTATCATTATATGTAATCACAAGTTCTGTTTCTGTATACAGAAAAGAATATATTCAAAAAGAATATATTTTCCTTTTTTTAACCCTAAAAACATACAGTAGACTGTCTAAAGCAATCTTCAGAGAAAAGCAACCACCTCTTTCCAAATCAAGCATCTTCCCAACACAACTGCTCAAAGTTCCTTTATCCTTGTAGAGACTGTGGGTCCCAGAGGATAAACCCACACAGTGAAGAGCAAGAGGCTCACAGGTTTTATATCTACTCACTCCTCACAGATTCAGAAGGTCCCTGGAGCCTGTTGTTCAATACCAGCCATTGTGATATTTAATGAATTGCAAGCCTATGAGACCCTCTGAGCATTCAGTGCTCTGCCTGGATCTACAGCCATGCCCCCCACTGAACCAAGGGGATCTTTTGGGACCTTGCATCTGACGTATTCTGAGTAATTTGGAAAGAGTGTGTTTTCTCTACTGTACAGCCCCCTGCACTTTGGGACACTGAGTTCTCCTTCTCAGCCACACGCATCACTGTTTAGGCCTACATGTGCTAGTACGGAAAGAGCTTTCTGAACTCATTATGAAGACAGCAACATGCTTGCAGCCAGTATCCTCACTCAATCTTTGACTATAATTTCTATCTGAGAGTGATACATACAACAACAGTAAAAACCAGGAAATATCAAGCCCACTTTTTTTTTTTTTGGTGACAAACTTTGATTCTTTCATTTAAATATGTTGTTAAATAAGGCACCAGTTTCTAAGGTACCGATTTGGGAGGTTGAACTTTGTACATGGTAAGATTAAACAACTTTTCTTGTTTGCCAGAACATTCATGATGTCATCAAAAGTGAAACCTTTCTTTTAGCATTTTTTTTCTTAGTTGCTTGTGGTTTGAGTGTACCATTTCTTTTAATTAAATTAGCAATTCCAAATAAACAAATGCATACATATAGCCATTATAGCCATAGATGTAGATATTTTAGATAATAAGGCTAAGGCTTAGAAAGCTTAAGGAAAAATACAAGGTAAAATGAATGCAGTGGTCCCAATAAAGGGCATGTTAATTTTCATGAATACATTGCAGAAAAAGGTTCTGTATTTTCAAACACATTTTCCAGAAAGCTAGATTTCAAAGGCTATAGGCACATACCTTTCTTTATTGGAGGAAAGAAAATCTCCTGCTCAACTCCTCTTTGGTTGTACTCATGTTTGACAATACATCTGTGCTCTTCATGCATTGACTTTTCAGTCACGGTAAGCCAGCTGAATTTCATGTATGTGTCACCAGTCTTCAGTGTGTCTCCTTCCTGAGAATCCAGGACATTATCTCCATTTTTTTTCTTTCCAGTATACCCTTATAACATCAGGGAAGAAGTTTTCAAGGAGACAAAGGTATGTCCCAGCCTTATGGATATTTGTTTCAGCAGCAGAAGGAAGAAAAATGGTGGGCTTGGGGGATTTGTCTGAAACTAATTGTTTATCTGTAAGAGAAAGTGAAAAACTAATAAAGATAATAATAATGATAGTAATTTGTATTATTGAGACAAAGTCTCATATACTTCAGTGTAGTACTAAACTTGCTATGTACCTGTGGATGGCCTGAACTACTGATCCTCCTGCCTCTGCCTCCCAAGTGCTAGGATTACAGACCAGTAAATCAGACATGCACCACTAAAACCAATCACTTAAAATAAATGTTACATAAACACAAAAATTGAATGACTAAGGACAATTTGTTTCTCATATTGTTCATTTTCAATATACTCCATCTTGTCAATCTCTCGCGGTTTTTTTCTCATGCTTCACTTTCTTAGATTAATTGTATGTATCCTTTAAATGTATTATTGCTGTTCTGCTGCATTTTGTTGAATGTATAATGAAACAGTTCTGAATTTGGCCTTTTTCCTCTCAAAATGTTGTGCTGTAATTAGTTAAACTTAGTAAATTAGCCATGAAATGACACTCTCTGTGGAACAATGACACTTCTCTTTTTTATGTCCCCCCCCCCTTTAAAAAAAACTTGATTTTTAAACTTTGCTAAGTTTTAAGGAAACTTTACTTATTCTTTGATGACCTCATCTATGTATAAGATGTATCTGCACTCCCTCTCTCCAGGTCCCTTTGAGCATCTCAGAAAATCTGCCTCCAGCTTCGTGTCCTCTTTTATCTTTAATCCCCTGTGTGCAATTAATGCTGCTCCTAAGTGCATGGCTTTAGGAGCTTGGGCTAATCCATTAGGGCACTGGCAGCCTACCAGTGGCCAACATCCTAAAAATGTGACTCCTGGTACTCCAGCAGCCAGCAGCTGCCCAAAGCTCCTCAGCTGGAGTGTGACTCTCGGTGCCCCTCTACCTTCCTCCCTGAGATTTTTTTTAATTTATTTTATTATTTTTAATTAATTACACTTTCTTCACTTTGTGTGCCCCCATAAGCCCCTCCCTCCTCCCCTCCCGATCCCACCTTCCCACCCCCTTCTTCCTGCACTCACTGGGATTTTAACTCGCTTGATCTTGTTCCGGGAACAACAGCTGCTATGAGTTTCTGTGTGTGAAATGTCATGCCCAGTGGACAGAATCTCACAGAAGTCTCCTGACTCTCCCATGCTTAGTGGTATCCAGTGACTAGAAAGAAATCATGTCCAAGCTCCCGACCAAGGCCTTTCTCCTCTGCCACATGGCAGAATGGAGCTTGATGTAGAAGACGCCAAGACACAAACCCTTGTTTGTGCCGTTGGCCAGGCGGGTGCAGAGTGAACCTGGGAGCACATTTGCTCAATCTGGACTTGCATCTGAGAGCCTGTCATTGAAAGGCGGTAGTTAGTGCACCAGAGTCTCCACTGACTACAGCAGGCAGTTCAGTGGGCTGGATAGGAAGCCTGACCCGCTACCTTTACCTGTCCACCCCAAATTCACCTGAAATTGCTAGTTTGTGAGGTTAAAATGTGGGATGCAACCTTAGGATTCTCCTCCACTCCTTCCCCTGTACCATGTTTGTTCTCTGCCTTATCGAGTAGAATTCTCTAAAGACAAATGAGCACATCATCTCCCAGTTTCTGCAGCACACGAGGGTGGCCACCTCCTTATCTATGCCATGGTCTTCTCACTCTCCTTCTGAAGTCTTTCCCTGGTTGTGAGAATGCTACATACTTATAAAATATGCGGAGCTGACCTGTCAAACTAGGGAGCAATAGCAGCATTCACAGCTCCTGGTGTTTTCTTCTGTGTGTGTGCAGTTTCACACCATTGTGCTTATTCTGCCTACAGTAAAAGCAGGGTTCTGTTTGTGAAGTTATAAGTTAAAAACTAGTTACTGTCATTTTGCTGTGCACATTTTGAAATATTCAAAGATATGTAAGTGTTGTTTGGTTATTTTTTATTATTTCTCGTTTGTATATATACATTTGGCTTTTTAATTTGGTCATATGCCACCTTACAATGTGCAAACTTTAACTATTTACTATGAATTCGCTTTTGCAATAACTCCCACATTGTTATATAGTAGATACAAATTTGTTCTAAGTGATTGCAAGTTATTTCATAGAAATGTAACTCAGACAATATAACTCAAATAGGTTGCTCTGGTTTCATTTCTGATCTCTAGAGAAAAAAGTCTTAAATACAAATATTACTTCTTATTTAGGATAGATCCAAACGAAGGAATTTCAGAGTTAGACAGCTTGTGCAATTCTAGAGAAACCCAAGGCTGAAAACTATCTGTCCTGAAGAGCTGGTCTGTGGTCCCTAGGGCATGTAACCATCTGGCAGCACCTTGTTTCAACATTAGGAGCCATCACTGTGCCCAGTTCAACATGTGTCATGGTTTCTAAAAACACCTAGATTAAGTATTATTTATACTTACACATTCATACACAGTGGGGCTGGAGTGGTGCATCAGTGGCCAAGAAAAATGGCAGCCATTCCAGATGACCTGGATTCAATTCCCAGCACCCACAAAGCAGCTCACAACTGTCTGTAATTCCAGGTCTACAGATCTGATACCCTGTTCAGGCTTTCTTGTGCTGCACAGACATATATGCAGACAAAGCACCTGTACATATAAAATAAAGTTTAAAAACCACACAAAAGGCTTAAAAAAACAAAAAAAAAAAGAGAGAGAGAGAGATGATCCTTGGTACGTGAATACCTTTGACTATTATATACGTGAGTCCATTTCAACAGCCTAGTCCAAGGTATAGGTGATGTTTGAAGTTTACCCCTACAGAAACTAAGGTCAACCTTTAAAATGACAGCGTATTAATCTTGGTTTCTTGAGGATGGATCATGTTTATTGTATTTGATTTTGTTGTTCTGGTTTTTTTTTTTTGAGATAGGATTATTTTCAGTGTAGCCTTGGCTGATCTGGACTCTGTGTAGACCAGGCTAGCCTTAAACTCACAGGGATTCACTTGCCTCTGCCCCCTGAGTGCTGGGAGTACAGGTGTGTGCCGCTGCTCCCTGCTGAACATTTCTTTTACAAAGACTTTTATATCTGCATTGTAGTGAAGAATTGTGTAATGTTAACACAATGAGATCCTCCTTTTCTTTTCTACCTCAGGATCTGAAGAAGAAGCTGAAGAAAACCAGGACAGTGAGAAACCGCTTTTAGAACTGTGCGTTCTGCTCTATGAAGTAAGTGTTTGTAAGTGAAATTATACCGACAAATTGTTGACATGTGTGCGTTTCCTTGGGCAGACTCAAAGGAAGTGTCTCAGATTGTGCGGCCAGAGCCACATTTGTCCTGCTTGTGTGTAACATTGTGTGTAACATCAATCAGGCTGAAGCGTTCACATTGTGTATGGGTTGTAAATGGGCAGCTTGAAGGATCATTCAGAGACCTCCATTTCTAAGAAAGTAAGCCTTAACTTAGCCACAACTTCAGTGCCAGGTATTAGCTTAATTTCAAACAGCCTTGTAATGATGTCTTGACATCAGTGATCCTGTGAGGTATGGGATGGCCCTTACCTCCCTGTCACACTTCTGGATGCAGGGTGTGGTACTGCATGAGCTCAGATCCAAGCAGTTGTACCCCAGGGACTTCTGCAGGTCCCCACAGGGAAGCATCTCAAGGGGTTAGCACTTCTGATAGAAAAGCTGTGAGCTGCCGCATGGAGGACATTGGTGAGTGACCTCAGATGACAAGGGAGTCATTTTAACACTCTCCACGCAGGGACAGTGAGTAGCACGTGCAGGGCAGCAGTGCTTGTGACCATAGCCACCAGGGGAGAGGCGGCAGATCATGGCTCACAAAGCAAGGGCAGGCAGACGGGCTGCTGGCCCAATCAGTGCCACAGCAGATATGTCCCTTACACAGCCCCGTGTCCCTTACAGTCAGCACACAACAGCCACCGGACACACAAGAGGCGAAACTGTCAGCTGAAATAACCAAGTCTTTTGTGAATCCCTGACAAATGCTTGTTGTCCTGCCCTTCACCTCTGTGTCTCTGTCACCTTCAGTGCAGAGTTGGGAAACTGGCAGGCAGCACAGCACGTGGCCTCCGACCACTGCTCACACTTTGTCTGTACTCTTTCTCGAAGTGTGAAGAACCCTCACTGCAAGTCATCTAAGGACGACAGGTGGAGATGGGCTTCCCTGGAGCTTAATGGTGGATCTGCTCACTGCTGGCTGTTGATGAGCTAAGGAATTTATTCATGGTGATACCTCATGGACATTGCTCCACCTCCACTCCCATCATCCCTGCCTGTGGCAGTTGTGTCATGCTCTGGTCCTTCCTCTATTCTGTGAGTCTCCATCTGACCTGATAATGAATAAGTCGGTCTCGTGCTGCATCCGAATCAAAAGACTGCTTAATATATTGAAATAACAGTTTCATAGTAAGTGAGATTCCTTTTTATTTCAATTCACAGAATGTTGCTTTTTTTTGTTTCATGTCTCAGATTTCTTTTGTATTTCTTTTTTAACTCCTTACATTTCACTTGTGTTTTTAAACTCATGCACATGTGCTCTTTATACAATTTTAAAATAATAAATCCCACATATCAAAATGACTGTTATGTTTTCTCTATATTTGTCCAGCAATGGTGCGTTTACAAAAGGGAGAGAGTGTGGTATGGTGGCATAGAAACTACTGTCCTGTATTTGGCCTGATTCTCCTGGAATACCTTGTTCTGAAATAGGGCTCTGATATTCTACACAAAAACCAACCTGCAAAGGATGCAGATGCCTTTGCTGCTACTTTTCTTGGATGTTTTCTTCATTTGGATTAATAGGAACTAATTTACATCATCAACTGTTCTGCTGGTCACTTCTCCCAATTCACTTTCAGCTTCCCGGAAGAGCGGACCGAATCTCCATCATTGGCTGTGTCATACTAGGAAGGTTAACTGCACACAGCAGTGATGCTACAGGCTTGGGTGGACACAGCATCTGCGCAGATCCAGTCCTGCAACTGCATAGTCTGAGAGCATGTCAACCTCGGCAGTGCCACAAGGATCCTGGCAGGGAGGCTGCAGTGCAACCAAGAAGGGCTGCCCATGGGAAGGGAGAGTAGAGGGAGCTCCCCAGGTCTGTTCTTGGCGCAGGACCTCAGGAACTTGATGGAAGAACCCCGATGACAGTTTCCTGTGTCAGCAGTGGAGCAGCACGTACTCCAAGCCTAGCCAGGTATCAGTGGCTGAGACAGAACACTGCTGAGCGCTGGCCTAAGCCACTGGGTGTGGCCAGTCTTTGCTTCTTCACTGCAGCTGTGTGAAGAAGGACTGATCAGACACAAGTGGACAGTGTGTGTGTCAAACTGTGAAAGAGATCAGACACTGAGACCCTAGAGACTGCCTCAGTCATGCCTCCTCTAGGACAGGACAAGTGAGCCCTGGGATTCGGGTGTCTCCCTGCACCCAGTCTGTTCCTGACCTATCATTGCTGCATACTGATACCCTACAATTAGCCTTCCTATAATTCCTCTGACATCAACCTGCCCCCTCCACTGCCACCATCACTCCCTGCCACTCCCTTCTTTGCTCATAAAGCACATTACTGTGGCTCACATCTTTGTCCATGGGAATCAGGAGGCATGCCTCACACACTCTGCATTCTGAGAGAAAAAATGTCAGAAGTGTCGGCATCTGTGAGTGCAGTGCTTCAGACCCTGCAGCAAGAGGCTAGCGTGACTTTGGAGCTGCAGAGAACCCTCTGTGTTCCTTAGAGCGTGTAAGGGGTTGATCAGAGACCCAGTGTGTCGTTCTAAGCATCACATTCCAACTGAAGCAGCTGAGGACCCCAGGGAGTCCCGCTCCTCTCAGCTTGGCTCTTCAGTTTGACAACCACATCCTCCACACAAAGCTAAAAAATTTTCACCCATTAGCCGAGGCCTTTTGAAACTTCGCAGATCTGGCTGTGGTTTAACTGCTCTTATTTTCTCTTCTAACACCCTCATTGGCCTTTATGTTGCCACAATCCGTAGAGGTGGGTTTGGCTTTGAGCATTTTCCAGGAAGCAACCACATTGACCAAACAGGTCAACAAAAGACGCCTGAGAAAATAAAGCCGTGAGCCATAGCAGCATCAGACTGAATACCACCAACCTCTGGTGTCGCTTGTTCAGCCACAAATAGCACTCTCTCTGCACTGCTGAGACTTGGGGGGGTCCAGGTGGACTCTGGGAGGAGGGTGCTGAGAAGTTTGAGACCACAGTAGACGCCATCTGTGTACTGGCTAGCCCCGGCCTCACAAAGCTGCTGCTGTACTGCCCACTGCAGAAACAGTTCCAACTCTCTAAACTGGGCCAGAAACGTGGACTGCAAAGGTCTGATCAACTCAGGACTATCAAGGAGTTAACCTAAATGAAGTCTAATCTCTGAGTCTCGTTCATGTTCCAAAGGGGCAGCTCTGCTTGCTTTCCCAAGAACCTGCTTTCAGACCCAGACTGATTGCAAACAACCTCTCCAGTGTTGGAGTTAGATATCATTTTATTTCAGATGTAGTTCTAACTTGGTTAAGTGTCCACCAGGAAAGGTGTGAGACACAGTCTGAGGTCTCGTCTGGCTGCCACGTGCAGAACATTTTGTTTAATATCTCTGCTTACAGAAATGCAGTCATGGCTAACAGGTGCCATGCTTGCTGGCATTACTGCGCAGTAGAAAATGGGGGAAGGACGTGACACATGTAAACAGATATATAAACAGACCTCAAACAGATGAGATGCTCGTCTTCAGAAAAAAATAAATTGGTGCTGTGAGGTCCCCTTTTACACTTGGAAGGTTAGCATAGCCCTGAAGCTTGGTGATCTTCAGGAGGGTCACCCTCACCTGGTTTCAGAGCTGGGCTCTCTGGGAAGGGTCATTTGGCATATCTTCTCAGTATCACTAGAGAACTTGGATGAGACACTTCCGTCTGGGATTGCACATACTTGCCAGTGTGTGCATGTCCACGTAGAGGCAACCCACAAAATGGTGGCTCTCAGGCACTGTCCACCTCTTAATACCAGGACTCTCAGTAGCCTGGACTCACCACGTAGGCGAGGCTGACCAGCCAGTGAGTACCAGGCCTCTTCAGAGATGTGTCACCATTCTTAGACTCTTATGAGGGTGCATTGACCTGATCATTCATCATTGCAAATTTTTCTTTTTGCAAAATTTATTTCATTGCAAAAAAAATTACAAATTACAAATACAAAGTGGTGAAGAGAAGTACTAGAGACAGTTCTAAGGTACGGTTGCCTAGAAGTTTTCTTATTTATTTTTATAATTGTTTTATAACTGGACTTTCTAAAATAGCTGTATGTACAGTTGAGAAGTGTTTGAAGAACTCTCTGCTTACCCATACACCATGGGGTTATAGGAAAACCTGAAAAACTTACCAACCAAGTTCTCCCAGGTGTGAGGTGGTTGGGGCACACTCAGCGCTTTCTCAGAGGCCTGCCATGGCAGTACGACACTGGCTAAGTGCAGTCAAGAACTTTTGAAGAAAGGCTACTATTGAGACAGGACTTTCTGACTGTGAGTGGTACAAATCTTCATTTCCTACTGAGTGCATTTGGGTACAGACTTCTGTTCATGTTTATTTCATCCTAACTTGTGCTAGTCAGCACACAGCCTTATTGGTGGACAGTAAGTCAATGCTAAAGTCAGTCCTGCTTGAACAGTCAGTGACAGGTTGGCCTCCAGCTCTGTAACTGTAACAACAGCATAAAACCTGGAGAGAAAGGGTAGACAAATCATTCTCTCAAGCAGTTCTCAGCCTGCAAGGAGGATTTTCCTAAAAAATAGCTTGTTCCTGCTCTATAACCACATGATTTAGAAGGCAAGAGTTGGGCTGCTGAAGCCAGGCAGCTTGGGTTCAAATCCTAGCTCTAGTTCTTGTTATCTACTAGCTATGGGGAGGTTTCTTTCTCATTTCTGTCTGACTTGCCCAATCAGTAGAATGTCACGTGTGCTTGTCTCCTTGTGTACAAATAAGACATAAAATAAGGCAACACATACCACAATTATTTTTCTTCCTGAGTCTTTCTGCAATTGAATTTGCAGGTGTATAGAAACTGGAATATATGCCCAAGAGATGGTTAAATTTCAGCATGAGATTAAACCATACATATAATGTAATGTGTATTTCACATAGCTGGGAGAAAATTATGAATGTTTCCAAAAACTGAAACTGTTTGAGGGAAAGATATGTTTACACTGATTTGAAATTTTTATAGTACAGACATTGCTCCAGCTGTCACACGGGTTTCTGTAATTACCGATATATGTTGTGTATCATTGTGGGCAGAGAAGGACTAGTGTAACTAGTTAGAGACAGACCAACTATCTCAGACTCTTAAATGGCTTTGAAGTGTTTTTCCTGTCCAGGGTCCTCACATCAAAGCACACAGCTGCCCTATATGTAGCAGTTTTGGTGAACAAGCTTTGGATGAGGAAGGATGCATAACTGTCTTCATCCTCAGAAATGTACTCAACTTCATCTCAGTCTCCCATAGGCTGAGTCTGAGGACTTCAGAGCTCATGGAGTGTGGAAGAGCTAGAGGGTCAGAATGCAGTTCACATCCCGAGAGCATTCATAATGGCCCTGCGGGACCTGGAGCCCACTTCACTATTGCTCTTCCAGAAAGAGAAGATGCAGATAGGTACTCCAGGGGAAGGCAGAGCTTCCACTGATGGCAGAGGGAGACACAGCTGTGATTCGGGAGTAGGGCGACGTCTTTCCCAAAGAAGAAAGACCAGGAAATCAGTGAGCAACAGGTTGACCTGGGGTATGCGTAAAGAAAATATAGACATGCAAGTCCTTAGGAAATTCTCCGGACTATTCAAGCCCTTTGTTTTATCTTTCTGATACTGACACTGAATAAATTATTTATGTCTATAAAACAGATATCCTGAATTCACAGAAACCTCATTTTAAAATATGACTCATTTGAAAATCAGTGCATGTAAATTTTCTAATCTATAGGATAGAACGGTGTTCACATCAAAGGAGACTTAGAGAATCATAGTTTGCCTGGCACATAGCAGAAGCTATGTCTGTCACCTGTCCTCACTTTCGGTGCTTTTGTGTGATGTGTGAGTGGGGGGTATCTAGGTCTTTTTATTTTTTCTCATTTTATTTATTATTTTTATTATTAATTTATTTATGTAATAACTTTACCTGATTTCAGACACTTCCCTTCTCTCCTCCCAGTTCCACCTTCACATCCTAATTCTCCCCACTTTCCCTCCTCTTCTCCTCAGAGAGGATACCAACTTTCCCTGGCACATCAAATGGCGATGGGACAAAGGGCTACCTCTCTCACTGGGGCCAGATAAGGCAGCCCAACTATGGGAAATGTTTCCAATGGCAGGAAATAGTCAGAGACAGACCCCACTTCAATTGTTAGGGGACCAACATGAAGACCTAGCTGCACATCAGCTACATATGTGAAGGTCTCTTAGGTCCAGCCCATGCATGCTCTTTGTTTGGTAGTTCAGTCTCTGTGAGACCCCATGGGCCTAGATTAGTTTACTCTGTAAACTAACCTACTCTGTAGGTTTTCTTGTGATGTCCTTGATGCCTCCAGCTCCCTCAATCCTCCCACTCTTTCACAAAACTCCCCAAGCTTCACCTATTGTTTGGCTGTGGGTCTCTGTATCTATTTCCATCAGCTGCTGGATGGAGCCTCTCAGAAGACAGTAATGCCAGGCTCCTCCTGTTTCTGAGTACATCAGAGTATAATTAATAGTGTCAGAGGTTGGCTCTTTCCCATGGGGTGGGTCTCAAGTTGGACCAGTCATTGGTTGGATATTCCCTCAATCTCTCTGCCTTGTCTTTATCCCTACACTTCTTGTAGGAAGGAAAAATTTTTTGTCAAAGTTTTTATGAGTGGAAGCTGCACCTGGCTACAAGAGGTGGCTGCATCAGGCTCCTTATCTCCTACCGTTAGGAGTCTCAGCTACTCAGCTAGAGTCACCCCCATAGACTCCCATGAGCCTTCCCCTTCCCAGAGATGCCCCCACACTGATTTCTGTTCTCTCTGCTAGCCCTCTCTTCAACCCCTGCACTCCCCACACCTGATCCCCACCCCTGTTACCCTCCTCTGCTCCTGTCCCACCCAGTTTCCTCTCTCCATCTATTCCAGATGTCTGTTTCCCCTCTGAGTGAGATTCAAGCATTCTCCTTTGGTCTCTCCTTGTTACTTAGCTTCTTTGGTCTGTGGATTGTACATTGGTTATTCTGTACTTCATGGCTAATATCCACTTAAACGTGAGTAGGTGCCATGCATGTCTTTGTGGGTTTGGGTTACCCCACTCAGGATGATATTTTCTAGTTTCATCCATTTGCCTGCAAATTTCATGATGTAAGGTAGAGTCCAGAACATATCCCAAGGCTCTCGAGGACTGGGCTGTACACAGTTTTATTTAACCCATCTAACAAACACAGCTCCAAGAGATACCTCATTCTAACTTTCTTTCACAGGAGAAACCTGCTATGGAGAGTTCAGTATTGGATCTCACACAAATACTAAATTCTGGGTCCAGGGTTGAAACCCAGGTCCTCAGGTCAACACTCCTTATTTTTATCTCCTCTATTGGCTTTCCTCTTTGGGGTGTGGACAGCTCTCCTGGGAACAGTGTGAGGACTGGGAAGCACGATATGGTGAAACAGGCACAGAGTTGATCACACAGCACACATCCTACTAGACCTCATTCTGCTTCCACAGGAACGACTTAAACCAAATGGCCCAGGCCTAGTTTCCCCCAAGGGAACAGTCACATCAGCTTTTGCATTTAACTGTGGCTCTTAGGACCCACTGCTCCAGAAAATTGTCCCAACCATTATCTAAGGGACAGACTTAGGAATATAATTTTGTCATCTTACTTAAACCTTCAATCACTTGTCACAAATAAAAGCACAGATCACACAAAGAGTAGGCTTGATTTTTTTTTTATTTTAATTTTGCAAAATAGGGCACAGAATTCTACTTCAAATAAGGTTCTTCAGGGCATGTGGTAGAGGCTTTGGGGGCATTATCTGGTTCTAAGGCATGAAGTGGGGCAACTAGAAGCTGCAGTTTGTTTACATTGGGCCTGTCATGTTCTGTGCTCTTGGACAGACTTAGAGATGAAGGGTTAGGATGGCTGGGTGCTTCCTGGGGCTACTATTTGTTGTAGAGTGAAGTGGATCCTTTTCCTCCCTGCTTTGAAAACATGATATAAAGTTACACATATGTGGTTTTGAGGAGGTCGAAGCTACAAGCAACATTAGCCAGACCCTCAGCAGATACTGAGGTACAGCAAAGGATGAAGACAATGGTACCCTCCCGTTTCATCATCCGTTATGAACTCGGACCACTGCAAGGCACAGCTGTACTTCTTCTCAACAGACAGAATACAACGAAGGTCAAATGGACCAGACTCTTGAAGAACAGGATGAGGTAGTTGTAGAACGCAGAGGTGTTTGTGAGCTGAAGCTGCAGCACATCTAAGAGAACCAGTCATTAGTTTCATTTGCTCTTTTGACAGAGCGGCACACATAGGATTTTGTGTGTGTGTGTGTATGTGACTTGCATGGACTGGAGTGACAAGTCAACCCTTAACACTCTTTCCAGAACTAGCAAGAGGACTCATCTTGGAAGTCAGATTAACAACAGCCCTTGGTTAGTTGGTTTCTAATCTTCCTACTGCTGAGAAGAGAAGCTGCCCTTGGGATAGGTAAATCATTTGAACATGAAGTGGGGGATGAGTTTGAAATTCTTCACTTTCAACATGTCGAAATAATGTCCATCATGTACAAAACAAGTTCTAAGCAATATTCTGGCATCTTTGCACATGAAATTCTCACCTTTTGTAATAAATTAATAGTTTTTGGTAGAGAAAAAGTTTTTGTTTCAGTTTGAAAATAAACAGAGTGCAAAGAGAAATACTTTGCCAAATATGTATTGAGTGAACCTCAGCCTAAGTCTTTGTCCGAAGATGTGACATTAAGCTAATTTCTTTATATATCTCTAAGTATAATGTCGCCTCAGAAATAAAAATATAAGCACAAATTCAACACAGAAAATCTGGGGC
This sequence comes from Rhombomys opimus, assembly GCA_010120015.1. Lineage (NCBI taxonomy): Eukaryota > Metazoa > Chordata > Mammalia > Rodentia > Muridae > Rhombomys > Rhombomys opimus. The sequence goes on along the minus strand of REGO01000113.1, from coordinate 569,218 downwards.
ATTGTAGATGAAGCCTGCATTGCTCTGTCAGGAGCACTGTCCTTGAAAACTCAATGAGAGCACAGCAGGGAGCACAGATTATAGAAGAGGGTACATCAGAAAAGCCTGAAGGAACTTGTCTATCCATATTTCCCAAAACACTCACCTGTCCATCTCAAGGCTCTAATAGGTAATTGAAGTTTTGTAAGAAATATGTGCTGTCACCAATGAATACAATGATGGAATTGGAGAGCTACAGTAGCTACTTAGTGAGTCAAGGCCATGGTTCTTCCTGGCCTTGAGATAAGAGAACTGAAGGAATGAAATGCTTTCACTCTGTCCTTCGTTGTCAGGTCTATCGCTCATGTGTTTACTCAGATTCTGAGCTCTTGGCATTGAGGAAATGGAATATATGAGCGAATATGTAAATTGCCATTGATGATCTCAGTTGTCCCCATATCTGAATTTGTGACATGTACAGAGGACTTAATATTAGCTCCCTGACCACATCTGAAAAATGGAGGCAGCTAAAAGTGTATGAGAGGAGTAACAATAGAAATATACAAGATACACATGTAGAACCCAGGTCAAGGATCTTTTGTCTAAGAGTGATTCTGTAGGTGCTTGGAAGTGTGGTTAGTAGCTAAAAACAAACAAAAAAAACCTACTAAAATATCTATAGCCCCTGATCAAATTCATACTTTATGAAGACCAATTGTTGATATGACTAGGAAATGATGGGTTACTCCGTCAATACTGCAGTTCTACTAATTGTAGCTTTTTCTTTAAATCAGAGAAGTTCAGAGTTAAAGTGATTGAGATAGTGTTCTCTATAATAAGGTAAAAGTAGACAGATGATAAGACATACCCTTTATTGCTGCCTTGCAAGCTTCCATATCAGTAGTATTGTTTCCTAGAAGGAGAGAAAGTTCTAGTGAGTTTCCATGGACATTATTTGACATGTTCTGTGTGTGTGTGTGTGTGTGCCTGTGCACATGCATGAAAGAGAGAGAAAACAAGAGAGAGAGAAAGAGAGAGATCTCATCAGATAGAATTGATAATGAAAGCTCATACTTGTAGACTGATGATTGCTTTACCAGGCAACCTATTAAATGATTCACATTCGTTGTATTTAATTCACTTACATGACGTAAATTCTGAATGGTTCCATGTGAGAGAAAAGAATTAGGTTTAAAAAACATATTCAAAAATCTTATCTGATTTTTTTTAAGACAGGGTCTTTAGTTGGGAAATACATCCATTGGTAAAAGTGCTTGTCTTGAAAAGATAAGAATCGGAGTTTCAACCTCAGGACATACATAAAAAGGCAGGCCTGAGTACATTCTGGTATTCAAATTACAAGGGGCCCCCTTAGTTCTGGCAGTTTAGCTTGCTGAGTTCCAGGTGAATGAAAGACCTGTCTTAAAGATGGTATATAGAAGCTGGGCGCTACAGCACACACCTGTAATCCCAGAACTCAGGCAGAGCCAGGTGGATCTTTCTGAGTTCAAGGCCAACCTGGTCTACAAAACAAGTCCGGGACAGCCAAGGCTACATAGAGAGATCCTGTCTCCGATGACACCCAAGGTTTTCTTCTAGCCTTCATATGTACTTGCATGTACACATATGAACTTGCACACACACACACTCTCTCTCTCAGACCCCTCTCCCCCCCCCCAAACACATGAACGGATTTTAACACAGACACTCTCATATATTCCAGGCTAGTCTTGAACTTTTGATCCTTCTGCCTCTACCTCCCAAGTGCTAAAATTATAGGCTTGGCTCACAACACTTACCTTGCACATCTTAATTCTTAATTTTTCTTAGAAAATTACTTTTTTGTTTTTATAGACAAGGACTGAGCAGTACAGTACAAATCTTTTTGATGCTGGAAAGATAGGGGAGAAAGCTTCTGTTTCATAAACAAAGTTTCTGAGGGAAATTGTTTCTAATCTATAGTGTCATGGAGGAAAAGATTGATTTAAAATGCAATTCAGTCTCTTTTGCTACATTTAACAATAGTTTTATTAACATTAATCCAAGGATATTCAGAACATGGAGTGATAGAAAGGAGAAAAACACTTTCTCATGAGGCAAAAGCAAGCAAATATTAAATCTTACCATTTTCCCATTTCGAAGCACTTTCTCTGGGATTAGCATTAATAGTTGTCAAATCTAAAAGAAATTAAAGTACTAGTTAGTTATTCATGTTTATTGTTTGAATGTGTGTGTGTGTGTGTGTGTGTGTGTGTGTGTGAATTAATACATATGAGTGTTACAGAGACTGGAGAAGCAGTATTAAAAATGTGAGGCTCACAATTCACAGAATGCTTGACGTTACTCTGAAATTCAGTAGAAAACACTTGTCTTATATTTCTGCACACAAAGATAGCAAAGTTTGTGAAATATACATTTTTTTACCACACCCGAAATACAACATGCCAGCTTGTCTGTTTTTCTTCTGAGTCTATACCTCCATGCCCAATATTTGCCACAAAGCTTCACCAAAGATATGGTCAATGGAAAAACTTTCAAATTGGCTGATTTTCAGACTTCTGCACTGATGTGTCATGTTCCACCCACAGTAAATGTGTCTGACCTTAGGGTTTAGGGTCAACAACAGAATCAGATGCCTTTGAGGGAGTCTGATTTAGATGAGTTTTTATCTAAGCAGCCACAGCTTTCTCAATCACTCGTTTCCCCAAAATTTCACGTTCATATGCTTGGCTGCTGGAGGTGAAGGCCTTGTGGACATGCACATCAGTATTAGCAAGAGCTGCTGCCTGTCCTGTGCTCACTGCTACACCAGGCACCAGCTAAATGCGTCTCAGGCATCATCGTGTTCAATTATCCTGCAACACTAACACAAGTTGAATTCTAGATGCTCTAACTACAAATTAATAATTGTAAATAGCTTATATAATTCACAGCAGTGAATGAGAGAGCCAATATTTAAAGGGTACTGTGGATTTAACACATATGCACAATACTTTGTAAATAGCATCAAACTTGTGGAACATTTATATTTCAATAAAAACAAGAAGTATTTGGAATAGAATACATGTTTGAGAAAATATTACATTTAGAGATCAACAAAGAAAAATAAACATGATCTCAAATTCATGATTTCTGGTAAATGATCAAGAGATTAAACCTGAGAAGTCATGGGGTAGGAGAAATAGCTAAGTTAAAATGGAGGAAACTAACTATAGGTCTAAAGAATGTATGTTAAAAAATATAATAGAGCATTTCAAAACCAGGGAAAGATATAGGCATCCAAGCACAACAGGTACTGAGAATCCCAAATACACACAACCAGAGAAGAACCTTTGTGTGGCACATTAAAGCCAAGATATGAAAACTATGCTAGAAAAAACCCATGAAGAACTGAAAAAGAAAAATATCAAATCACAGAAGCATACATGTCTGGATTTAGGAGCTCTCAAAAGGAATCCTTAAAGCAAAGAAATATCTGAGCAGCAAATTTCAGAACTGAAAATTCTGCTCATGATCTGTGCAGTTGTATCCAGGAAATGGTATCTGAAAATCAATGGAGAAAAAAAAAAGACCGTTCTTTTGTGCAGTGTACAAAATGAAGCACTTTGTGGCCACCGATCCAGCATTGAAGAAGGAGCTTGAAACTCGATATGGAAGAGGAAGAAAGACAGTATCAACCAGAAAGAACAGCGAAGAGGAAATTTCATGAGGGAAGTATATGAACAAAGGAGAACCATATACAGACAGCTCAGCAACACAGAAAGTTTCTAATAAAAATGAGAGCGAATGAAAAGAAGAAACTATTATTATAGCAGAAATACAACCAGCACAAATCATAGAAATGAGCAAAGCCCTTCAGTAAAAATCTAAAATGTAAATGATCTTAATTCTCCCATGAAAATATGCTAACCAGCTTGTTAAATTAAACAAAATGAAAACCAGGATCAAACAAGTGTTGTCTGCAAGAAACCTATAACTGATAAAGAAATGTACAGAATGAAAGAACACAAATAATTTGATAGGCAAGTAGAAGCCCCAAGCAAGCAGAAGTAGCTGTGGTTGTAGCTGATAAGTAGACGTCACTCCAACATTCATGAGGAGAGATAAAGAAGGTTGGAACCTCACTAAAGGGG
>REGO01000113.1:548108-564931 GCA_010120015.1 Rhombomys opimus | reverse complement strand
GAATTAATAAAATGTAACTGATAAAAATAAAAATTAAAAAAAAAAAAGAAAAAAAAAAGGGGCACTGTATCAAGATTCTATAATATAAAAGCGTGTGGGTTGAATATCGAGTGAAAGAGACAGTGATGGAAATAAACAGGGATGGATAAATATATTAATTGTGATTTACTTACAATACCACACTGTTATCAAAGGACAGACATTACAAAATCAACAAACCTCAAAATTAAACTGTACCGTAATTCAAGTGAATTTACCTGACATCTAGAGAATGTTATATTTAACTCATTGAGAATACACATTTTTCTTAAAAGACCATGGAACTTTGTTTCAAACCGATAATATTTTATGTCATAAAGCTAGTGTTAACAAATAATAAAAGAAATGATATCTTTTATCTTATCAAAACAATGGTGGAACAAAACTAGGTATAAGTAACAAGAGAAACTATGATAGCATGAATGTATCAAAATGTACATGACCCTGAATGATTAGTGAGTCATTATAGAAGCCAGGAAAGAAATATAAACTATTTTTATATCTAGGTGAAAATAAAAGAGAAACCTATCAGAAACTTTGGGATGTTACAAATGTACTTTTGAGAGGAGAGTTTACACATACCAGTGTTTATCTGAAAAAAAAAATAGAGGTCTCAGATAAATCATTCAAGAATTCACCTTAACATCTTTAAAATAGAAACAAGTGATTACTCAAATGAGTAGATTACAGGAAAATGTAAATTAAAACTGCATTGAGATTCCATCTCATCCCAAACAGGATGACAATCACTAAGAAAACTAATGACCCAATACTAGAGAGGATGTGACAAGTAATAATCACTGCCTAAAGGGAAAAGAAACAGGTTTTTATAAATTATTGGTGGGAACTGTGGTAGCTCCACAAAAAGAAGATATTATTAAACTACCGTATGACCCAGCTGTACCACTCTTGGGTATATTCAAAGGAGGGTAAGTCAGTATGCCACAGAGAGGTTTGAAAATCAGCGTTGTAGCACTGTTCACAATAGCCAAGATGAAGAACTAGCCTAGATACCCGTCAACAAAGGTTATAGTGTTTTGTTCAGTCAGAAAGAAGAAATTAAACATTTCTTTCACTTTTCTGCATGTTTTGCCTTGTTGCCAGTTATGTGTGTTCATGGCATTGTAGCTGGGTAGTTGCTTCCTTCCCTTGACAGCTTGCATAGTGTTTCCATGAGAGCTAAACCATGGAAAGAGGCTTTTCAGGTCAGAGTCAGTGGTTGCAGTCAGGTATCTTCAATGTGTGGTGTCTCCAGTAATAGGGTCCCACACTCAACCCTGTAGACGCAACTGAGGACTACACTCACCTCTGTATTCTTGAGAGAGTCGTATGTGCCACAAGTGCTGGCATTTTTTGTCATTCTATAGTTGTTAGGAAATGCATTGTCATCCAAGCGGCTCAACTCTCTTTAGTGAATGTGCACTTACGTGTGTGTATGTGTGTACATACATTTAAAATGTTATGAATGATTTTAGATGAATATGAAAAATCCGTATTGATCTCTCTGCTTCCTCCCCAGTTGAAGCCCCTTTCCCCTTACTTCCCACTTCATATCACACACTCTGCTATTCCACACCCAAGTCCTCTGTATCTATGGTCCCTTTATAAGTTTTAATTTTCTCTAATTACGCCATGTTGTATACTCACATCTGAGAATTTGGAGCTAGGAAATGCATGTGAGAGAAAAAATATAGAGAGAGTTTATTTTTCTGGGTTTGGGTTACCTCACTCGATATAATCTTTTCTGAGTCCATCCAAATTTACCTGCAAATTTCATCATTACATTTCCAATTGGAGTTAAAGCCAATTCTATAGGAGGAAATCCTGCCTGGTATTGAAAACTAGCTAGGTTCCTGAGCTAGTGAAGTTATACACCTTAGAACAAAACAACTATTAACACCCCTTACTAAAGAAGCCTTTTTTTAAAAACAGCAAATAAAAACTAAACCAAGAAATAACAGCAGGACACAATGCAGAGATCAACAGATCCTGAGGGCCGACCCTAAATCATCAACATCATAGTTACATCTGACTAGGGAACATCCTGAAAGGGGGAGAAGACAGATTTTAAGAGCTAGAAAACCAGGTAGTAGTCTGCTGTGAAACAGTCTGCCTCGCAAACATCTGCATAAACAAGACGAGAACAAGAGCAATGTCAACGGACATGTTACAGTGGAAGGGGAAAATCTTGGTGGAGTCCACTCAAAGAACTACAGACAATTGTACCTTCTGAGCGAAGGAGAATTAGCCTCTCCCCGGGATGAACTCCATTTCTGGTTTTCTAATGTAGAATAGCTAGTTTTGAAACCATACACACACAAACAACAAAAACATACCAGGTAGGTTCTACTTGTAAAAATATCTGCATACATATAATTTGCATTAACAAATATAACCCCCCAAAATGCTATCTATATTGGAGTCTGGGGGCACTGGAAGATATTGAGGGAGTGAAACTGAGAGGGGCTGGAGTGAAGAAAGGCTGGTGGGAAGTCATGTAATTCTATTTCAATTAGAAGTGTGAAGAAAAAAGGTTTTCAAAAAGAAGACGTTGTCATCTAAGGGTTAATGAATGGACCTGGAGATCACCATGTAAAACAATAAAGCAGACTTGCTAGGACAGATGTGCATGATTTCTCTGAATGGCAGAGGTTATGAATATGTAAGTTGTGAAGAGGAAGTGTGGATTCCAGCAAGAGTGAAGAGGAAGGGGTTAGTGATGAGTGATGGAAACCATGGGCAAATAGGAACAAAGTGAAGGAAGGTACAAACGCATGAAAATGGCATCATGAATCTCAGTGTTTTACACACAAAGGAAAACCAAGGGGTTCTGAATGCTGCGAAGATGCTAGTGCTGTAGAACGGGAATTCTTTTGACATGAGGCACTTTGCCTCTTGTTAGATGAGTAACCATTTGCTCTCCAGCCTTTTGCTATTATCCTACAAATAGAAAGAATGTAAACTTTTATCCCATAAAGAATATATCGTTTTCTCTATATTCTCATCCATTCTTCTATAGTCACTTTTTGGGGACAGACAAGACAAGCCTTTGTAGAATTTATGTTTCTCAAGTGTGTAGTTCTTTGAATCAAATTAGGGTTTAACTTTTAGTTACCAGTGTTTAAAAGCAATACTAGAATAACTTGGTATAGCACTTTCTCCAGTCATTAAGTGATAGATGGGTGGGTAGGTGGATGGATAGGTGGTGGGTGTTTCGGTGGATGGATATATGGATGGATGGATTTTCTTTGAAGTCATTCGGAGCTTCTCACTGAATCCTCTCATTTGTTAATTTGTCATTTTTTATGATGCCAAGGAAATGATTTATTGCTTTAAATGTCACATAGCACTCAGTCTGTTTTGCAAAATTCAGTTATTCTGCTTTTTCTACCTAAAGCAAAGTGGATTCAAAAGTTAAGGTGACTAGAAGGAAGAAAATGCAATATGAAACTTACCATTTTCAGTTTTCAAAGCAGCTTCTGTGTTGACAAAGGAAAGGAAAGCAAATATCAGTCAGCTCTTATTTTACTGTGTTTGTATATGAGTCTGCATGAACATATTTACATACCTATTTGTACACATGTGCACATACATTTAATGTCAACAGAAAGACAGACATAAGTAAATACAATGTGAGCCTTGTAAACTCAGAAACATCAGTTGTACTGTATATAATTTAGTAGGTGACACTCATATATGAGGTTTCTACGTGTGACCATGTTGAAATTCACAAAAATTCCACCTTAATCATAACATCAATGTAAATGCTCAACCCTCCTCTGCCAGATCCATTTTCCTGTGGACTCATAGGTCCTACAAAAGCTTCTGCTATGAGAAAGATGATGTGTAAATGCATGAGCAATGAAAAATTAAAAAGAATATCAGTTAATACATTGGCCTGCACATGCTTGACTTGCTGGGTCACATTATGAAAAGCATTCCTAGTTTATACAATGCATTTTGGGCTAGCCACAGCTGCAAAGTAAGACCTTGTCTTAAGGAAAAAAAAACTGCTAAAAATCTCAATTCTCCTATTAATATCCGAAGATCTCAGTGCAGTTATTTCTCAGTATAGACAGATAATCCAAGTTATATTTCTAGTTTTCTGTGTAAAAGTTGAGATAGGAATGAGGCAACTATGGCTTTTTAAAGCAAAAATAATTTGGTACTTAATTGCTTTAAATGACATTGGAAAAGTCCACATCTGTTCTTTGAGCTTATTCTTTTGATAAATGTGTTTTCACACATATGGGTTTCCTTCCATTACAAAATTTTATTGAAGATCAAGTTCTGTGTGCAAGTAAAAGGAAGATAGATAGATAGATAGATAGATAGATAGATAGATAGATAGATAGATAGATAGATAGATAGATGTACATATATATATTATACCCACATATATATGAGTGTGTGTTTGTATGCTTAATGAAAATGTAAATATGGTCATGTTTAGTTTCTAACTATCTTCAATATCTGTCTTAATGGCTCTAAAAGTATATGGTTTGTTCTTTCAGTGAGTTTATTACCTAAAAGATAAATTAAAATCACCGTCAGCATGAACTGATGGAGGTTCAAAGAACAGAATTAATATTAATATAATCTATGTGTTTCTAAACTACCTCAGCCAACAGTAATTGCAGTCTTATAGATCAGCTTCATGTCCTTTCATAATCACATCAGTGTGACTTTGAAGCTTTTATCAAGACCAAAGACACAAAACAAAAAGCCCTGCCAGGCCACAGAAGACAATGCAGCCGGTCCTGATGAGACCTGATGAGCTAGGGTCAGATGGAAGGGGAGGAAGTCCTCCCCTCTCAGTAGACTTTGAAAGGACAGAGGAGATGAGGGAAGGAGGGTAGCACTGGGAGGGAATGGAGGAGGGGGCTGCAGCTGGGACACAAAATGAATAATCTGTAATTAATATAAAAAATAAAAAATTAATTGAAAAGTCTTCCCAGAGGCCCTGTCAGAAGTTCTTTGTTGAATGCTTTACAAAAAATGCCCTTGATCACTTTCCTACGATGAGACACATAGGGCAAACCCTTGTTTTAGCATTCATTGTAAGTAAATTCTAATAACTAGAAGTCTTCTCTAAACAGCTCCATCGCCAAGGGTTTTGTTCTTCTTTTATTTCTTCCCTGACCACTAGAAAAGTCATAACACGATTAAACTAATAAAATGGCTATGTTAGCTTCCTGCTTTGTATATTCATCTTGTGTCTATCTCTTTAAGCTGGAGTTAGAATAAGGGGCTGTCTTGTAATGGTTTGCTATGCTGTGGCAAACAACTTCCTTCATTGTTGTTAATTCATTTTCTCTCTATGACAACCTTAGGTAAAGGCAGGCAACTTTACAGACATTGTTGGCTTCTGCTGAAACAAAAGTATTCTAAAGGACCAAGACTAACTGAGGCAGATGTCAAAAGTATCCCCATGTTCTGTCATTTGTATGTTTCTCCACGAGATAAAAAAGGCTTGTAAACCACATGGGAGAAATAAAAGAATTCTTTCTCTCTGTCGCTTGGGGGCATTACCAATGCTTTCAGCTCAGGATGGCAACATACCCACACCATGAGCTGGCTACTGTCACACTCCCAGTCTTTGCCCACTCAGTCCTCTGCCTCGCTGTGTGAAAGCATCTAGGACATGGTACCTGAGTTAAGTATGATTCTAAATGAATACAGAATCTTCACTGCAGCCATTGGGACATCAACTCTTTGTAAACTCTTATCACATCTCACTTGAGTCTGGCATACAGGTGACACAGCAAATGTCTACCTCAGGGCCTGCATTTACCAATGGCAAGAAAGCCATTCACCACAGAAAACAGAAAGGCGTTGCATATGTTAGCCTCATCCAAACTTGAATTATGATTGCTATATACCAATTACACTTCAAACAAAAGCCAGAAAGCCTCAAGACTGCTACATATCTTCAGTGACAAATAGTTCTATTTTGTTGCTGTAGTTGGAGGTGGCAGTAAATGTAAATGTTTTGTGTGGGCACCGTCTTGTCATTTAAAAACATATGGTAGACAAAATTTATTGAAATTGAATTGGGTGGTTTTGTTTATTTTACACGGCAGAACATTTCTGAAATGTGAGTATTGTTCTTCTGTCTGGATCAAGTGAGGTCGGCAAAAGGGGAAACAGCATTTCAGCATTTCATACACTGAGTTGCTAGAGGCTTTCAGGCATGTATTTCTTTCAAATAATTCATCCAGTAACATTCTTAAAAATATGATATGATCTGTACATTTCACATAGCATAACTAAAGCTGAGTAAATTAAACACAAATATTCTGCTAGTTCTTCCCCACCTGTAACATTCTCTAGGACAAACAGCATGGTTTTGTGTTTACAACATATGTAATAAGACGGAAGGAAGATTGATATTTTATTTTTATATATACAAATTATAACAATCGTTTACATATGTTTTCTGCTAAGTTGTATTTACATTAACTTACACGTACCTCTTTTTATGGGAGGAAACAGAACCTCTTGATGAACTCTCTTATTGCTTTCGTGTTGGACAATACATCTATGCTCTTTAGCCATTGAGTCTTCAGGCACAGTCAGCCAGCTTAACTTCATGTACGTGTCGCCAGTCTTCACGGTGTTTCCCTCTTGAGATTTCAGAATCTGATCACCATTCTTTTCCTTCCAATATACCCTTATAACGTCAGGGAAGAATTTCTCAAGGAGACAAAGGTATGTCCCGGCCTTATCGTGATTTGTTTCAGCAACAGAAGGAAGAAAGATGGTAGGCTTGGGAGAAATATCTGAACCCAAGTGTTTGCCTGTAGGAAAATATAAAATATAAGAAGAGAATTATTAGAGAGAACGAGAAGCTCAATAAATATGACACGATCTGGTGTACAATGCTAGGAAAACAAACCATGACTGAGTTAGCACCCACTGTAGACTCAGAGCCACCATAGGTGACAAAAATTTCTATTGTCCCCTCTTTAAAGGCACTCCCAATTTACAGGGCTTTTTGCATGACTTTCAGGAGACAGATGTTAACTGGAGGAGCTTACTTGAAATCTGGCCTTTGCTGTGCCACAGGCCAGCATGGATTCTTTATTACATCTCCTGTGTTTTCTCAGGGTGGAGCACATGTTCAAGATGGATGAAGGAGTACAGGGAATGACTGTTTGTTGTCTCTTAGGACGTTAATCTATACTCCCTATTGCCTAGTGTCCCCACCCTTTATCTCTTACACTGTCTAAAGGATAGATCATTTTCCCATGCATCTGCAATTCAGTTAGCCCACCCTCTACTTAGCTGATTCTCAAATGTGCCCCTTTGATATTATCTCACATAAGAAATGTCACAAGGTGGGTTGCCTTGTTTCAGTGGCCATCTCCTTCCAAGTACACTAGTCCCCACTGAATTGATCCCTTGGCTATGTCCAGGGATCTCTGCCCAGTTCCGCAGTCCATGCTGTTTCTCTATAATTCCACAACACCTCATTCCAACATCTAACCTACTCTCAGCTTGGGTCTGGACTGTTTTTAAACCTTCCCTTCCAAATGATTTGCATTCTCTTTTAACGTCTTTTGCTATATAACCACAACTGCTTCTTTTTGTTTCTGTTTTGATCTTTATTGTTTCTTAGCTGGCTGACTCCTTGTGGATATTATTTTAGTTTTCTTAAATATATTTTGGAAAGTGCCATTTAAACGAATCCATTGATATTTGTGTGTTATAGCTTTTTCTCTTTCTATCCTGTGGACTGATTGTTTGGGAGGATGGGAGATACGTTTCTCAGTCCTGGATTTATGACTGGATGTCAAAGGCTGAATTTAGGCAGGTCCAAAATGAGAGAATATAGACTGAGGCTTTCTTTACCCAAGTATCCCTTATGATACAGGAGTGACTGTGCATGTAAACTTTGTGCATGCTTCATGTGAAAAGGTGAGCCAAAGCATAACGTAGAGAAGATATCAGATTTATACAGACTCAGTTAATGCTAACTTTGGAAGCGACATTCATTAAAGGAACTTATAAAACTAAAAAAGCTTCTGAACAAGAAGGGATAATCAATTAAGAGATGAAGAAGTGGGATAGAATCTTTGCAAGCTACACATCTGACAGAGATTCAATATCCAGAATGTACAAATAACACAAAAACAGGGGATGGAGAGATCACTCAGCAGCTAAGAGCACATGCTGTTAAGGTGACTTTAACTGGCAAAGGAAAATGGACAGCAAGACAGAGAGAGGGAGGGGGAAAGCATAGATAACACTACAGAGATTTGAGAAGCCATAGGGAATACTTATTTAAAATAACACACACACACACAGAGGGCATGAGGGGGAGGTAGGAGAGGAAGATGATTTAGGCAGACAGGGTTTCTCCTTATCTATAGACTATCTCACAAAACTCCCTGGGCTAACCATGAGAAAATTCATTTTAGATTTTGATCAGGGGTGTCCAAGATACCTCCAAAACAATACAGGTTGTTAACGTTGCTCTTGGTTGCCTCCAAGAAATTGTAAGTATGATCCTATTACTGAAGAGACTTTAGATACAGGACTCTAGATATAGGATTTGAAGGAATTGAGATGGAACTGACCTGGAAGTCTCCTTCTTGAGAATTAGCTCTCATAGTAACAGAAGATATGCAAACTGCCAAGGCAGAAAAACAATGAATAACCTACAAACCACAATGATCAGATGATAAATATCCTTAAAAGGACAGTAATGCCAAGTATATCTTGGGGATAAACAATAGCCATCTTATTGGATTTAAGGCTTTATCAAATAGAGAAAACTTGTGCCTAACACTGTAAACCTAGCCTGCTTCTCTTGGCTGGTGGGGTTGTCTATCCTATAGGAGAGCCTATTACTAAACCCTAGAGAAGAGCCACTTTCCCAAACTAGAATAATTCCTAACTGCATTTCAAATGCCTATCCTTGTGCACAGAGCCTAGTGTGTACTTTTCGCAGATGGAAACTTCAACTGGTCAAATTGCAGACAAAAATTGGCCATGGTGTCCAGCCCTATTCCTACAGAATCCCTGCACCTAAGATTCAGGGTACATCCCAGTAAAGGGGGACAGAAATATGGCAGAAGACAGAGGACCAGGATATCTGCTGAGAGTTTCCTCTTCATGTGACAGGGTAACTACGCCCATGTAGTCTCAAGAATATGGCTGCCAAAATAAAACCGGAAAACAATTCCACCAGTTGACATGCCAGTCTGTATGAGAGAAATCTGACAACGTTCCTCTCCTAGATGAAAAACTACAGGCAATTAATGGCTGCTGAGAGAGAGAGAATCAGACTTCTCAAGGCATGAGTCTCTGATGGGTTATCCAACACTGAGTGGTCAGCCTAAGCATCTACACAAACACTGACAACACTAAAGGGACTCAGCACACTGTACTTGAAATTCATTATGTAGATGAGTGTTCATTAATTCTAATATATGTATATAATAGAAAATAATATATTATAAATATATCAATATAAAATATAATATACATTCCATAATATAATTCTGAGTAAAGAATGAGGCCATAAACTTACGAGGGAGTTTGGAGGGCATATTAGAGTGTTAGTGGGGGAAAGATTGCAGCAGAAATAGGGTAAACATGGTGCTAATGAAGTTCTCAAAGATAAATTATGGAAAAGAAAGCAATGCAAATAGAGTAAAGATGGACCAGTAACAGTAGTCATGTATTTGAATGTGTGGTAAATCTATATTAAATAATATTTATGGCCTTTGGTGATTCAGATGAATGAAATGATTGGCATCTAGATGGTTCATAGCATGACTTCTTACTAGGATCCAACTCCAACTGAAGAAAGATGAGTTATTTCACAGAGCACATGAGCACATTCATGGGTTTCTTAGGAGTAGCTCTTCTGGCATGGTAGGCAATAATTCTATCTCTGAGCTGCAATTCCCACCTAAGAATATGAGCAATTAATGATGACCTTGTAAGCTATTCCCTGTTGAGAGAATCTTTTTTTTTTTATGACTTGAAGATTCTCTGACAGATTCCAGAGCATTGAATTTTCATTCTACACTATGCATTTGCTGACCTATGGTTATTTCTATTGCTGCCTCATCAGGAGAGTCCAGGCAGCTGTAAGTTATGCAACCAAGGAGTGTAGAATAATGGCCGCAGACACATGAACGCCTTAGCATAATGCCTAGCCTTCAAAATGTTTTTCCTATTATTTTTCTCTTTAATAGCATAATACGAATACGTGGTAATATCCTCTTAATTTTTCCCGGCCCACGTTTCAAGTATCACTCATCCAAAATACTTGCACATACAACATTTCAATTCTTATATGTTTTGGATGTGGAGTGCTCATCCTGATTTGGATTTTAAAAGCAATAGCTACTACACAAATTAAGAATGAAAAGGATTACTGGAAGCCAGAGGCTCCCATCTTTCTGAAAGCCACAGTCCAAGATCTTGTGAGGCCTAATCACAACATCTAGGACATGAACCCTCAGGACAAGAATCCCTTTAGTGTGGAGTCTGTGTCTTTTTACCCTTTTTGTCAATCCCATTCTGTCAGGAACTGCTTGCCATCTAAGAGCTTGGATGCTCAAATGCAGATGCAGAGCCATGAAGAGTCTTTTCATGGTCTTGGGACTTAAATGTCTTTTGGAACAGGCATTTTCCATTAAATCGGGCCTTCTTCAGACAGCACTCAAGTGTCTTAGTGTCATAAATTCTGTCTGTTCTCACACTAGGTGAAGCTGTCAGATAAAGGGGAAGGATGTGTCGACATCCTTAGACTCTGTTGTAAGAATATTAGCATTAGCTTTCACTGTACTTAGGCATGTAGTCATAACCACGACTAGAAATTTTGCAGTTTTCTGAAGAAAGGAACACAAAGTATTTTCCCAAATATATAGAGAAGAAATTAGTAAAATTCCCCATTGAGGAATCCAACTTAAAATACTGTCTACAATAAGTAACCTGATGTAATAGTAACATCAGTGAACAGCATAATCAAACACTTAGTCTTCATATATTTTAATATTTACCTAGTCTGTGCATTTTAAATGCAGGATTTCAGTTTGTTGACTGACAAGGAAGGAAGAAATTACTTATAAAGTAGCTTTATTTCTATATTAAGTAACTCATAACTGTGAAGTTGTTGTCAGGCATAGTGTATCATAATTTTTTTCTTTCTAAAAATAAGAAAAAAAATCTCACTGATTATACACTAGTAAGATAACAATTCAACAGCTTCCTTACCTGAGGGAATTACTCTGAGCTTTGTCCCACTTCCAAATACCATGATCCATGATGACTTTTTCACACTGCTTAGAGCTTCTACAAAAACATGAGCCCTCTTGAGTTTCGTTGTGCTGAACCATTTAGGGACTCTCTTAGAAAGCTAACTTGGATTCCATTGGAAACTTTTGTGTTGACCTAGAGTTTGTAAGTTTTCTTCTAAACTGACTTAACAAACTCTTCTCTTTTCTAAGGTAGCAATGACTGGAAAGTATCAACAGATAGTGGGAAGGAAAAAGAAAGAAAGAAAAAAAAAGCCTCAAACCAACTACTTTTCTAAGTTAGCAGGAAACAGATTCTGAGAATTAAGTCTCTCTTTTTTTTAATTCCCAGATGTTTAATTTGTTGACCTTGCTAAGATAATTCATCAAATATGCCTGTTCTCAGAAATACCAAAGCTACTCCTTCAGAAATTTGAAGGTCTCTTAAGGAACAAAGCTTCTTAGTGTTGGCAATTGAAATGTACCCAACAGACAAGGTTTAAGGCTGGTAAACGAAGCCCTGCATATATAGTGGCCATACATGACTCCTGCCATCATCATTCTCCATCACGAAGGTGCTGACTATGCAATGGCTTCTTCAATGACTTCCTATTTTCTCTCACCTAAGAAAATAAAATTGTACAGTTCTATCTCCTATGGAATTATAAATTCCTTATTTAACTACAATGTGGGAACTAAATTCCAGTGTTCTGAAAATCCAGGGGAACAAGTCTCTTGAGGGTGGTTCAGGGAACTCCATACACTCAATTCAACAGGAGGAAAGGAATGGCCAGAAATTCCCTGGAGCCCAGGTGAGGACCCACCAGGTCTGGTTCACTGCCATGTCCTTTCCACATCCAAAGGTCCAGGCCTGAATTATACTGAGGATCGAGAACTGTTGGTGATCAGAACAACTGACCATCAACAGCCCACTCACAACCACCAATCAGATGAAAGGAAAAGACTGTAGAAGAAAATTATGTACTGAATATGGTTTTAAATGTAAATGCTAAAATTTTAGTTCTACAAATGTGAATATTTCGGCTGCATGCTGATACTATATCATGTGCATGCTCAGTACCCACAGAAGCCAAAAAAGGAAACTAATCCACTCAAGTGGAGTTAACCAGTAGTTGTATTCATGCTGAGAACCAAATCAGATAATTCTATGAAAAGAGAATGCTCTTGAGTGGTAAGCCACCACTTCAGCCCCCAAGTAGCATTTTGAGACAAAACAATAGTTTGTTTCCAGAAATGTTGCTGTCTTTCTGTCTTTTAATGATTTCTGGTTCCTAACTGGTTGGAGACTTCTATGAGAATGACAAGCAGGATGTTTTCTTAAGCAATATAAATTGATATATATATATATATATATATATATGTATTAGCATTATAGAATTTTATACTTATACTATTGACACATGCAAGAGAGAAAAGTCATACACTTTCACCCACTGACATCACTGCAATTTTACAAGCGACATCACAATCCAATGCCATTCTTCATTCATACTCTCTTTACAGATGGTTTTGACTTGTGCCACATTGAAAATTAAAACTATTCAAAATATTTTCTAAAAGAAGCTTGGCTCAGCACTGATCATAACAGAGGCAGGCAGAGGCACTGAGGTTCAGCCACCTTTGTGTCTAGCTAGGCTCCAGCTTCCCCATTTGCAGTGACAGCTTTGAGCTAAGTGAGTCCTAAGGACCCACACAGTCCAATGACCTATGAATCTACTATTGAGAGAGCACTGAGTCCTTGCTGGTTTCAGGACTATGAGTGCAGCTGAAGAGCAGGGATAGTAAGGTTTTCTTATGTGTTCCTTCAGATGCTGAGACACTGAGATCCAAGCAGGCACAGTAGTACATAGCTTCCTCTGATGTGATAACACTGTTGATTAATGGGATAAAGGTACCATTGTTCTCATCTCTTTCCAAGAGGGAGTGGGGTTTGTCTGGCTTGTCAGTCTTGGCTAAACCATAGAGGATTTGTTTCAGGGGCTCCCCTGCTTTCAGTTGGCACCAGTGCACAATTGTGTTCTGAGTGGGAGACCCAGAGAGCTTGCACTTTGTGTGCAGGGGACTGGCATTTGCCAGTGCTAGTGGCAATGGACACCAGAGACTGCAAATAGGACCTCACAGCAGTAGATTAAGGTGAGGCTCTAGCTCTGTGAAGAAGGGTCAGAAAAAGAGGGTAAATCATGGTTCAGAGCTATGTCACAGGGTCACTTGATCATGTCCCTGGTGCAAAGGAACTACTAGATAGCAGAGGCTTCATTATCACACCTATGTTATAACAGAGTCATCTTCCCCTTGATAGTGGCAAGTGTCCCCCCACCTCCTCTCGCCTATTATGTGTTTCAAAGACAACTCTCCTTGACATCATCTTAAGAAACTGATGTTTATATTTTCCATATTACACAAGAGATCTCTAACAGTATGTGATTATAAGAATCATACAGGATGGATTTCATTGTTATACACAGTATAGACTGAGATGAGAATTCTGCAATCATAAAAGAGAAATTGAGAGCCTTATAAATAACAAATGCCCTTTAGATGCAGCATTTCCCCAGAGTCTTATGCTTGATTCCCGTGATGCTAATAAGCATATGGCTACAGTACACTCACTGCTGTGAATGAATACCTTCCGTTCTTATCCTGCCCATAATTACTCACTTTCATCTAAAAACCTGCAGAGGAGCAAAATGAAATCTCATATTTATCAAGGTGTGCTATAGAAATTATTTTACTAATCAATTTTTTAAAAATTATTTTTCTCTTTGAAGGCATAACATAAAAAAGCCATTTACTTGTTTAAAAGGTAAAGTTATTGTATGCTTGAATTTAAGGGAATGACAGAGCTAGAAAGGAGGAAGGGAATAAAGAACGGGGAGAGGTAGTGATAGAGAGAAAGAAGAGAGAGAAGGGAGGCAACTGAAACAGTACTAAATACATGCTAGATAATAAATACATATAGGTAAATGCTAGCTAATAGATAATGGATGATAGATTATGGGTAGTAGATAAATGATTGATAGATAAGATTGATGATAAGTAAATAGTAGATAATACATGACAGATAAATATGTAAGTATATAAATGATAGCTACTGGTTAGTCAGCTAAAGGACAGTTAAGAGATAGATAGAAAATATACAGTCCCTGATATCTACATTTTAAATTTCTCTTGGGCAGACTTCTCTCTTAGCACTGCTGCTCATTCTACACTTCACTGGAGTATTTGGAGAGAGGCCACAGACAGAACTTACAACCATCCCAGGTTAGACTTCTAACCCCCCAGCCAAGGAAACCTGCTTCAGACTTAGTTTTGCTGTTAAATGTTGCCATTAAATCACCAAATTAAAGATGACAAGTCCTTGTACCATGCTAATACACTTTAAAAACAAACCTGTGTGTTTTAGACAGCCCTGTTATTTAATTTTCTAAATAATTACATACACTAATATGTGCTGACCATCCAGATCATCAGTCCAATACCTCAATTACTGAATGATAGGATGAGTACAGGTTTGACAAGCTCTTTATGTGTATTATCTGGTGATACCTTGCAATAGTTCATTAAGGTTAATATTAACATATCATCCTTTGCAAATTAG
Source organism: Rhombomys opimus (assembly GCA_010120015.1). Classification (NCBI taxonomy): domain Eukaryota; kingdom Metazoa; phylum Chordata; class Mammalia; order Rodentia; family Muridae; genus Rhombomys; species Rhombomys opimus. The sequence goes on along the minus strand of REGO01000113.1, from coordinate 550,018 downwards.
GAAAATGAATCAAAGATATGTAATTTAACCAAAGCCACACAAAAAATGGATATGTAACAAAGATTCATTTAGTAAGTATTGAGAAATAAGGAAAGATAAAAGAATAAACTGCACATACCTTAGCTAACTCTGGCATCCCAAACTCCAATGTCATGTACAGGACCCTCCACAATCCCTGCTGACTTGTCTGATAGGAGACCACACCACCAACCTCTGTTTCCCCCATCCCCACTGCCACAGGACCCTGTCTGCTTCCTCAGTCCTAGAGACAACACCCCTGACAACTGCAGCACCCCCTTCCTTCCATGCCAGCTCAAGCAGAACACCTACTAGTGAGATCAGAGATCGTACCCCTCCAACTGTGCTGGCATCAGTGCCGTGTCCCCCCCATAAGTCAGTATGGAAGGCCTCCAGGCCTGAACTTCAAACATCATCCAGCTGGTATAAAACCAACTAAGCCAAGGATCCAAACATGTACTCAGTGAAGGTAGGCCAGAAACTCACACCAAAAACTGAACCAGCAAATCACCTTCAGGGGTGCAAGTTCAATCCTAAATCATCAGCATCAAGAAAAGCCAAGAGTATGTCTCCTCCAAAATTACCAAACATGCAGTCCCTAGTGAGAGTAATTTAGACAAAACTGCAGAAGAAGAAGTTGTAAAATTATAAATATTTTTCTAAGAAAAATAATTTTTTGCAAAGAGAACAAGAATTAACTCCTAGATGAATCCAAAGAGAATAAGAATTAACTCCTGGATGAATTCCAAGAGAGAACCAACAAATAAAATAGTAAAGACAACTCAGAATATGTGATAGAGATAAGGAAGAGCATTCAAGCTAGAATAATGCTTGAAGTAAAAAATTTGGCTAAGTCAAATACAAAGCTAAGTGCAATGTCTCATCAATAGACTAATCATGTGGACAGTAGGATATCAATGCTTGAAGACAAGGTAGAGAAGTTGGATAATTTTGTCAAGGAAAATGATAAATTTTAAGAAGTACATGAATGCAACATGTGAGTCCTTTGGGGCATGGTGAAAGGATCAATCTACAAATTAAGGATAGCAGAATGAGGAGAATTCCAGGGAAAAGACATTAAACACCTTAAATAAAACCATAGATGAAAATTTACCTAAACTATGGCTAGACCCATGTTATGTTACCTCTGTGAGTAATACTAACGGTATCAGCAATATTTTAAAAACTTCTGTTTTGACTGATCCTGGCCTGTCTCTGTGTCTCTCTCTGTCTCTGTGTCTCTCTCTGCCTTTCAATTTCTGTCCTCCTCTCCTTCTCCCCATCCCCTCTGAACTAGTGTCTCACTAAGATGCCCAGGCTGCCCTCAATGTCATGTTTTTCTTATTTCGGCCTCCCACGTGTGATTAGCACCACATCCACCTAAATATACTTTCTGAAGTCAGAATTTTTCCCCATTAATTTCTTAGAGGCTCATTGCTAAACATAGTTTTCACTTTATTGAGAATAAGAGAGTTGGATTTCAGAGGGAACTATAAGTGGTCATTTCCTTTGAACATGGATTGAGTTTATTACAAATGCTATTGCTCCAACAAGGGAAGAATTTGATAAAGTTTTTGTAATAAAGAAACAAATAGAAGCCATGAATCAAAGTACTATTCAAATACTTTAATGAAAATATCAAGTAGGTGTATTATAGCAAAGTGGGGAAATCTGTAGCAGAGGCATTAGATAATATCTCATAGCACGCTCAGTCTTTGGGCTGGTGGAAGCCAGTGGTCTGTTAACATATTCCAAAGAGATTTATCTGCTAGTTATAAAGATGCTTGTTAAATACAAGAACAATTAAAAATTGTTAAGTGAAATCCACCACGGAGGGCTGTAAACGACCACGTAACCGTCTCGCCAGCAAGAAGGCACACGGACGACAGGAT
>REGO01000113.1:527322-544974 GCA_010120015.1 Rhombomys opimus | reverse complement strand
TGCACATGTGCTCTCAGAGGCTGTTACCAGTATAGAGACTGGATGCCGGCGCCATCTTGTAATGGTGTCTGAACCTCGGCTCTCTACAGAGGGCCTCTGAAAGTCTCTGCCCTACAGACTATCAAAGCAGATGCTGAGACTTATGGCCAACACTTGGGCAGTGTTTGCATGGAATTTTATGTAAGAAGTGGGAAATAGTAAGATCTGGAGAGGACAAGAACTCCACAAGGAGAGCAACAGAACAGAAATTTGAGCACAGGGATAGTCCCAGACCATACTCCAACCAAGTACCATGCATGGAGAAAACCTAGAACTCCTGCACAGATGTAGCCCATGGCAGTTTAGTGTCCAAGTGGGTTCCATAGTAATGGGAAGAGGGACTGCTCTGATATAATCTGATTGGCCTGTTCTTTGATCACCTCCTCCTCAGAGGAAGCAGCCTTGCCAGGTCACAGAAGATGACAATGCAGCCATTCCTGATGAGATCTGATAGACTAAGATCAGAAGGAAGGAGAGGAGGACCTCCCCTATCAGTGGACTTGGGGAGGGGCATGCATGAAGAAGGGGGTGGGAAGGTGGTTTCAGGAGGGGAAGGAGAGAGGGGCTTATAGGGAGATACAAAGTGAATAAAGTGTAATTAATAAAAAAATAGATAAAATTGTTAAGTGGTTAAAGATAGTTCAGGATACTTTGCCTTCAAGATGACAACATTTCAGTTTTTCACCGTTATGGAAGTTCTAGGCTGATTGTTCTTTCTGGCAATGTAGATTTCCACAGAAATTAGATTTCAAGATCGTGGGAGAGAAATTTGTACACTTTTACTTTCAGCATTTTGCACGCACTCAATCACCACCACAACTAAGAATAAGCATAATTGTCCAAAATTTTTTCTTATATTGTTGCTTTATGAGCTATAGGGCTATTTCTTCCTCTTTTGTTAATTTACTGTTTGATAATTTCATTACATGCATATTACACATCGTGGTCACACTAACTGCTCTGCTCCTTTATTCACCTCATTTCAAATCTCCTTGTCCTCAGCCAACCCATTACAGCATGTCCTTTTTTAAAAATTTTTTTTCTCTGTGACCCACTGCATCTCCTGACATCTTGCTCTGGGTCCATTATATTTTTTACAGATCACTGATGTACAGAGGCAGGGATTGCTTTGTTCCAGCCATGAGCCCAGCATGTAGACCAAGCTCTGGCACATTGACCCACCTCCCAAGAGCTGTACTTTGGTCAGATTCCCCAGCAAGCTGATCACTTACTTACAGGTGTAATGTTCACTAGCTTTCTTCACTATAAACTATAAATTGTAACTAAAGACAGATCTTGCAATCCCCAGTGCTTATGGAGGAACTGTGAAACTGTAGCAGGAAATACCCCTGTGAGATGCACATGTCTCCTCACACTTAGCTCTCCTCTGATGTAATTGTAAGCCATTCAGTTACTGCAAGTCTCTGTGCAGAGTTTTTGATCTTAGCCACTTTGATGGTGTAAGGTGAAATCTCAGGGTCATTTTGATTTGCATTTTCCTGAAGGCTAAGGACATTGAGCTTTCTTTAAGTGTCTCTGTCTTTAGATATTCCTCTATAGAGAATTCTCTGTTTAGCACTGTATCCCATTATTTAATTGGATTACTTGATTTGTTGCTTTTTAACTTCTTGAGTTCCTTATATATTCTGGATATATTCTGTTAGGCATAGGATTGGTGAAGAGCCTTTTCCAATCTATAGGCTGTTGTTTTGCTCTGATGACAGTGTCCTTTGCTTTACAGAAAGCAGTTCCATGGTGTCCCATTTATTGATTGTTGCTCTTAGAACCTGTGCCCTTGGTGTTCTGTTCAGGAAGTAGTCTCCTGTGCCATTGAGTTCAAGGCTCTTCCCCACTTTTTCTTCTAACAGATTTAGTGTGTCTAGTTTTACGTTAAGGTCTTTGATCCACTTGGACTTTAGTTTTCTGCAGGGCGATAAATATCCATCTATTTGCATTTTTTTACATGTAGACATCCAGTTAGACCAGCACCAGCTGTTGAAGATACTGGCTTTTTTCCATCGTATGGTCTTCTCAGTTAAATGACAATACACGCTGGAGAGGATGTGGAGAAAGGGGAACCCTCCTCCATTGCTGGTGGGAATGTAAACTTGTACAACCACTTTGGAAATCAATCTGGCTCTTTCTCAGACAATTAGTAATAGTCCTATCTCAAAATCCAGCTATACCACTCCTAGGCATATATCCAAAACATACTCAGGTACACAACAAGGACATTTGCTCAACCATGTTCATACCAGCTTTATTCATAATAGCCAGAATATGGAAACAACCCAGGAGGCCCTCAATGGAGGAATGGATACAGAAATTGTGGTACGTTTACCCAATGGAATACTACTCAGCAATTAAAAAAAAGAAATCATGAAATTTGCAGGCAAATGGTGGGAACTAGAAAAGATCATCCTGAGTGAGGTATCCCAGAAGCAGAAAGACACACATGGTATATACTCACTTATAAGTGGATATTAGACACATAATATAGGATAAACATACTAAAATCTGTACACCTAGAGAAGCTGAGCAAGAAGGAGAACCCTGCGTAAGATGATGAATCCTCACTCAGAAAGGCAAACAGGACGGACATTGGAAGACTGAGAAAACAGGAATTAGGGCAGGAGCCTACCCACAAAAGTTCTCTGAAAGACTCTACCCAGCCAGGTATCAAAGCAGATGCTAAGACTCATACTCAAATGTTGAGCAGAATGCAGGGAATCCTATGAAAGAAGGGGGAGATATGTTGGGACCCTCTGTTCTAGCAGCTGCTTTGATATTTAAAACTCAGCGGAAAGACTGCTTTTACCAGGCCTTCACTGAAGTCAGGGAAGAATTTCCAAGTCCATCTCCTTTTGTTTGTGACAGCAGGTGGGAGAGCTTGTCAGAATCACACTTCTTGCTTCACCTCCTTGTAAATTTAACCCATTGTTCTGAGCTGTTTTTATTCTGGCATAAAAGCACTCTGCAATAAAGCCAGGGGCTGGTCGAGTCTACTCTCCATTAGAGCCTCTTGAAAGGTCCCACATGTTGTGTGTTAGTTTATTAATTTTAATCCTCACTCCCAACTCAAGAACCATTTGACTCTGCTGGCGGGCTCCAGCAAGGATAGAAAGACTGGGAGGGGACAGGAGCTACACAAGGAGAGCAACAGAAAAAATAAATCTGGGACCTTTTCTGAGACCGATACTCCAACAAAGGACTGTGCATGGAAAGAACCTAGAACCCCTGCACAGATCTAGACCATGGCAACTCAGTCTCCAAGTAGATTTTTTAGTAAGGGAAACAGGGCCTGTCTCTGACATGAACTCAGTGGCTGGCTCTTTGTTCACCTCCCCTTGAGGGGGGAGGAGCCTACCTGGCCACAAATGAAGACAATGCAGCCAGTCTTGATGTGACCCAGACTCAGAAGGAAGAGCAGGAGGACTTCCCCTACCAGAAGACTTGGAGAGGGGCATGGGAGGAGATGATGGAGGAGAGTAGGATGGGGAAGGAATGGGGGAGGATGCTATGGATAGAATACAAAGTGAAATGAATAGGCCGTAATTAATATAAAAATAAATAAAATTAAAAAATAATATATTATGTAAAGAAAGAAAAAATCTGTGTGCAGAGAATTAATAAAACACCTGATCATGCTGAGCATTCTCCATTCTGAATTTGAATAGCTCTCAGACACCCTAAGTACAAAGGAAATAGTGTGGGGCTCTCCTGCCTTCAGTAGGTAATCCACAGGACCTAGGACCTCACTGGGGGAATAAAACCCAAGATGATGCCTGGAAACCCCAAAAACCTGTGGGAAAAAGAGGCTAAGGTGGCCCCTCAGCTGAGCAACAGGTGGCTGAGGTTGTCAAGAAGGATGGGGGTGGGGTCACAGCTGGGGGTGGTTTTTATGCAGGCTGCTCTAGAAGCTCTAATGTTGTGCTAATATCCAGACTGCACAGTAGTAGGTGGCTTCATCCTCCTTCTTCAAGAAATTTACTTTCAAGGTTGAAGTAGAAGTTTGAAAGTCTTTAGTGCCTTCAATTTTCTTGCTCTTCCCTTCAAAGAAGCGTTGATTGTACTCCATCCTGACATACATTAGATACTCAACTTGTTGCTTTGTTTTGTGACGGTACCAAAGTATATCCATTTTGTCAAAATCTGGAAGAGAAACTTTACAGGGTATTTGGGCACTCTCACCTGTCAGTCCAGTGACTGACATTTCAGCTTGTTCCAGCTGCCCGAGTCCAACTGCAAGCAAAGAGAAAAAGTCTCGTGAACAAACAGAACCTCATTTGAAGAAGTGGCAATGAGGATGACCTCCAAGCCTCCTGCAGAAGAACATGTCTACTTACAAACCCAGAGGCAGGAGAAGGCGAATCCCCTCAGGAGCAGCATCCCAAAGGTCAGGCTGCTTCACCAGGAGGAAGAAGTGTTCTGTGAGCTGGAGTCCCAGGTTGCCAGCTGGGAGGTGAGGCTGTCCTAGTGTCTCAGGAAAGAAAATGCAGGCTCAGTGGATCCAGCAGAGTTGGTCATGATTTGCTCCAGTTCTCAGCAGCTCTGGGGCTTCCTGTCCCACAGCAGTGGGGCAGCTGTGTATGTGGGTTAAAGGTCTGGAGAGGCAGCCTTTGTCTGCATTTACTCATCTAGGTACAGAGTGGGGAAAATAGACCCTGTCAGTCCTTCACTTTATTGTAGTTATGCTTCTTTGAGACTCTAAAATAAAACATTTGCTATATTCTGTGTGTTTTTGTGATTGGCTATTGATTTAAGGACCCAGATACAAACTTTGGCTGTGATGTTTTGCCATAGATGAAAGAAACCTTAGATATCACATTTGGCTAACTCTCTGTGAACAAGCAAATGATACTAATTGCTTTTACCAACTTTTTACCAACTGCAAAACCACACAGTAGATTGTGACTTGAATACTTACATTTCGTTTCTAACACAGGAATGTCATAACAAACAAACAAACAAAAAAGAAATTGAAACTGTTGAGAGGTAACGACCAAGATAATCCATTCAAAGCGTCATCTTCTCATGAAGCTCCGAGTCAGTAATGTATATAAGGTACAGACAGCTTAAGACAGCCATGATTAACATTTACTGATAGCTTTAAGGTTAACATCAGTGTTTCAGAGTCCTTGGAGATTGCTCAGATACATGACAAGCTTTATTAGAAGACTTGATTTAATGCTGTCAGCGGCCCTATGAAGGGGTGCTGTGTTTTTCTTTATTACAAATGGAAACAGTGGGAAATAGAAGTGAAATGACACCTCAACTAACACAAAACTCTTAGGTATGAGGATTCAGATAAAGTGCATAAAGAAAATCTGAGGGTGTGTGTGTGTATGTGTATGTGTGTGTGTGTGTGTGTGTGTGTACATGCACACACATATGCATGCAATGAAATATTATTCACCTATCAAAAAGCAACAAATAATATCATGTGTAGCAATAAAGATAGAAAAAACATTATGTTGCAGGAAATAAGTGAGTGCGGACAGACATGTAAGTCACTCATCTTCACTGCTGCTATGAGAGGGAGCTCATATCCCACTTATTTGTGGACAGCAGAAACCTGGTGTCAGAGTTGTAGAGAATAAGATATCAATTGATCAAGCCTAGAGTACTGAGGAGAAAGGGGTGGGATAGTGTGGCTGAAGGAACAGGGTACAGTGAGGCAGGGAGAAATGTTCACCATTGTGCAGCAGAGTAGAATGACTGCAGACAGCTACTCCACTTTCCTGAATCAGCTAAAGCATCTGACTTCTGGCTCAGCTGTAGCTCAGTTGGTGGCTAATTGCTTAGCTCTGCGTTTGATCCCCAGCACCATGTAAGTAAGTGGTAGCAAGCATGTAATCCCAGAACTTGAGAACTGGTCATGGAATTCTTGGATAAATATCAACTTCCAGGCCAGCTAAGTTTAGTAAGACTCTGTCTCAAAATAAAATAAAATATATGTCCTGTTTACCCTATACATTTTAGTATGCACAACTACTATGTGTTTATCACAAAAATACATATTGATTTTTGTAATACATGTTAATAATTCTGAAAACTTCTTAAAACCACAAGTTTTTATTTTTCTCTTTGTGAAAATGGTGGTGGTGAAAAAAGAAGGAATGAGATCTTTTGTTATTATGCACACACACACGGGCACACTGAACACGTGTTAGTAGTATCTGCACATATGGCTTCTTGTTCCCTTCCAGTGGTTGACTCACTGTAAGAAGCAGCATAGAGTTTTAAATAACAGATGTGAAAACTTAATGAATGAAGACTAAGAAAAAAAATCGTCACTATTTGTTTTTTTTGTGTGTGTGTGTCTGTGTGTGTGTGTTTCTCTCACATTTTTTTATTTTTATTTTATTAATTACGCTTTATTCATTTTGTATCCCCCTATAAGCCCCTCTCTCCTCCCCTCCCTCCCCTTTCTGCATGCATGCCACTCCCCAAGTCCACTGATAGGGGAGGTTCTCCTCTCCTTTCTGATCTTAGTCTATCAGTTCACATCAAAAGTGGCTGCATTGTCCTCTACTGTGGCCTGGTAAGGCTGCTCCCCCCTCAGGGGGAGGTAATCAAAGAGCAGGCCAATCAGATTATGTCAGAGGCAGTCCCTCTTCCCATTACTGTGTAAACCACTTGGACACTGAACTGCCATGGGCTACCTCTGTGCAGGGGTTCTAGGTTATCTCCATGAATCGTCCTTGGTTGGAGTATGAGTCTCTGGGAAGTTCCCTGTGTTCAAATTTTCTTGTTCTGTTGCTCTCCTTGTGGAGACCCTGTCCTCTCCAGCTCTTACTATTTCCCACTTCTTACATAAAATTCCATTCAATCTGCCCAATAGTTGACCATCAGGCTCAGCATCTGCTTTGATAGTCTGTAGGGCAGAGGCTTTCAGAGGCCCTCTGTGGTAGGTTCCTAGTTTGTTTCCTGTTTTCTTCTTCTGGCTTTACCCTATAGATTATTGAGTAATTTTTTAAGCTTTGAATTTCTCCTGTGTACTTTGTCTGCAGTTGAACTGATAGCAGCATTAAGAGGCTGACATCATTGAATGACACGAAGCTATTACATAACACTGTCACAAATCAGGAATCTTCAGTGATGTCATCAATTCCTAACATTACTTTTATAATCAATAATAGAAAATGAAGCATTTAAAATTCATGTTTAAAACGCAGAGTGATGTAGCACTCTCTTATTTTTCCCAGAGTGCTGCCTTCTACAACCCTTGTGAACCAATAGGAACAGACGGGGAGTTTAACGCCAGCCTTACACTCTACACTGAACTATTCACTCTCCTTTTAACCACAAATCACTGTGATTGATCACATTCAGGGTCTTCTTCTCTTCCTCAAAATAAATCCTCAAAGTATCTCTATAGTGACGGCACTTGTGTTTCATTTTCAGAGTTGCTTACTGCTGCATGCTGGACAGACTCCGATGGAAGCTCTGCACATTTCTAAGAGGACAAGATCCAGACCTCATCAGTCATATACCTGTTTGACTTATCTCTGTCCTGAGACTGTCTCAGCCTGATGCCTGGGCAGTCTGGTCTTGTATTCCATGCTCAGGATACATCTTTCACCTTCAGTCCTCTAAGAAGTATCCAAGTGTTGTTCCTAGTGAGGGGAACAAGGACAGTCTCTGACATGAACTCAGGGGCTGGCTCTTTGATCACCCCCCCCATTAGGGGGGAGCAGCCTAACCTGGCCACAGAGAAAGACAATGCAGCCAGTCCTGATGAGACCTAATAGGCTAGGGTCAGATGGAAGGGAAGAGGACTTCCTCTATCAGTGGACTGGGGAGGAGGCATTTGAGGAGATGAGGGAGAGATTGGGAGGGAATGAGGGATGGTACTACATCTGGGATAGAAAGTGAATAAATTGTAATTAATATAAAAAATAAATAAAATTTAAAGAAATTATATAGATTGTGTAAAGAATGGAAAAAAAGCTCTGTGCATAGGATTAACAAACACCTGATCATGCTAAGCACTCCCCATCCTGTATCTGAATAGCTCTCAGACACCCTAAGTACATAGGAAATAGTGTGGGGCTCTCCTGCCTTCAGTAGGTAATCCACAGGACCTAGGACCTCCCTGGGGGAATAAAACCCAAGATGATGCCTGGAAACCCCAAAAGCCCTATGGGGAAAAGAGGCTCAGATGGCCCCTCAGCTGAGCAGCAGGTGGCTGAGCTTGGCAAAAAGGGGGTTCACAGCTGGGGGTGGTTTTTATGCAGGCTGCTCTAGAAGCTCTAATGTTGTGCTAATATCCAGACTGCACAGTAGTAGGTGGCTTCATCTTCCTTCTTCAAGAAATTTACTTTCAATGTTGAAGTAGAAGTTTGAAAGTCTTTAGTGCCTTCAATTTTCTTGTTCTTCCCATTCAAGGTGAGTTGATTGTAACTTGTCTTGACATATAGTAGATATTCAACCTCTTGGTTGGTTTTCTGACGGTACCAATATATATATCTATTGCCAAAATCTGGAAGAGAAACTTTACAGGGTATTTGGGCACTCTCACCTGTCAGTCCAGTGACTGACATTTCAGCTTGTTCCAGCTGCCCGAGTCCAACTGCAAGCAAAGAGAAAAAGTCTCGTGAACAAACAGAACCTCATTTGAAGAAGTGGCAATGAGGATGACCTCCAAGCCTCCTGCAGAAGAACATGTCTACTTACAAACCCAGAAGCAGGAGAAGGCGAATCCCCTCAGGAGCAGCATCCCAAAGGTCAGGCTGCTTCACCAGGAGGAGGAAGTGTTCTGTGAGCTGGAGTCCCAGGTTGCCAGCTGGGAGGTGGGGCTGTCCTAGTGTCTCAGGAGAGAAAATGCAGGGTCAGTGGATCCAGCAAAGTTGGTCATGATTTGCTCCAGTTCTCAGCAGCTCTGGGACTTCCTGTCCCACAGCAGTGGGGCAGCTGTGTATGTGGGTTAAAGGTCTGGAGAGGCAACCTTTGTCTGCATTTCCTCATCTGGGTACAGAGTGGGGAGAATGGAATTGACCCTGTCAGTCCTTCACTCTATTGTAGTTATGCTTCTTTGAGACTCTAAAATAAAACATTTGCTATATTCTGTGTGTTTTTGTGATTGGCTATTGATTTAGGACCCAGATACAAAGGCTGACTGATGTTTTGACATAGAAGAAAGCAACCTTGGATATCATATTTGGCTGACTCTCTGTGCACAAGCAAATAATATTAATTGTTCCTACCAACTTTTTACCAACTGCAAAAACACACAGTAGATTGTGACTTGAATACTTACATTTCATTTCTAATATGGGAACTTCAAAACAAACAAAAAAGAAATTAAAATCCTTGACAGGTAACGACCAAGGTAATCCATTCAAAGTGTCATCTTCTCACGGTGCTCGGGGTCAGGAGTGTATATAAGGTAGAGACAGCTTAAGACAGCCATGATTAACATTCACTGATAGTTTTAAGCTTAACATCAGTGTTTCAGAGCCCACTGAGACTGCTCAGACATTTGACAAGCTTTATTACAAGACTTGCTTTAACGCTGTCAGCAGCCCAATGAAGTGGGTGCTGTGTTCTTCTCCATTACAAATGGAAACAGTGGAAAAGTAAAGTGAAATGAAAACTTCTTAAAATACTGAAAACTCTTTAAAATCATGAGTTTTTATTTTTTTCCTTGTGAAAATGGAGGTGGTGAAAAAAGAAGGAATGAGATATTTTGTTATTATGCACACACACGGGCACACTGAACACGTGTTAGGAGTATCTGTACATATGGCTTCTTGTTCCCTTCCATTGGTTGACTCACTGTGAGAAGCAGCATGGAGTTTTAAATAACAGATGTGAAAACTTAATGAATGAAGACCAAGAGAAAAACCATCACTATTCCTTTACCTTATAGATTACTGAGCAATTTTTTAAGCTTTGAATTCAGCATGTGTACTTTGTCTGCAGTTGAATTGTTAGGAGCAGTAAGAGGCTGACATCACTGAATGACACCAGGCTATGACATAACATTGTCACAAATCAGAAATCTTCAGTGACGTCATCAATTCCTAACATAACTTTTATAATCAATAATAGAAAATGAAGCATTTAAAATTCATGTTTAAAATGCAGAGTGATGCATCGCTCTCTTATTTTTCCCAGAGTGCTGCCTTCTACAACCCCTGTGAACCAATAAGAACAGACGGGGAGTTTAACACCAGCCTTACACTCTACATTGAACTATTCACTCTCCTTTTAACCACAAATCCCTGTGATTGACCACATTCAGGGTCTTCTTCTGTTCCTCAAAATAAATCCTCAAAGTATCTCTATAGTGAGGGCACTTGTGTTTCACTTTCAGAGCTGCTTACTGCTGCGTGCTGGACAGACTCTGATTAAAGCTCTGCATATTCCTTAAGAGGACTCCTTTCCCAACCTCATCAGTCAGAGCCCTGTTTGACTTTCCACTCACTTCCCTTTATCTGGGTTCTGACACTGTCTCAGTCTGATGCCTGGGCAGTCTGGTCTTGTATTCCATGCTCAGGATACCTCCTCCACCTTCAATACTCTAAGAAGTATGGGCCAAAAGTCTGGACAACCATGCCTATGTGGCTGAGCTTTTGTTTGTTTGGTTTGTTTGTTTGATAAGGAATCTCAGGTGTAGAGCAGGAAGTTGCTTGTCTGTTAAATGAGAATTGTAGCTGTACTGTGGAACTACATTATTCCCAAGGGCTAGATGAACTGAGCCTGTGTTGAAGGCCTGGCCTTGTGGGGGACAGGCACAGGTGTTCCACAGATGCCAGCTGAGTAGGACATGACAAGTCCCATATGTGGAGTCCCAAGTCTCGTATGAGGGCACACAAGCTCCTATTCCAGTGGGTGTTCTGACTTTGCTTCCTTCTCCCTCTGCTCCTGTGAGGGGGACACTGCACTCGGAATGACTTTCTCTTCTTTAAAGTGAGTGACATGAAAGCAGCAAAGAGCTGGTGCTGCTCCTGGAGAGGACTGGAACTGGGCTGCTAGCCCCAACACAGGGCAGCTTAAGACTGCCTGGAACTTCAGCTCCAGGGGATTCTGAGTCTCTTCTGCCCTCTGCAGGCTCCTGCAAGCACACGTGCATGTGCCCACCCATGGAAACAAAAATGTACACCTGACTGAAAAATAAGATGCTTCATTTAAAAAGAAGAAATGAAAATAAAATAAGTAAGAGTGAGGCTTCTGGTGCAGGAGTTCTGCCTCCTTCTCCGGTGTCCTAGCTCTGTGATCTCTTAGCAAGATGTAGTGTAGGTTGCTCTCTAAGGACAACTGCCCACATCACACCTGTTAGGAAAGCAGTAAAAGTCAAAACATAATGACTCCTGGTAGGGATTAGATGAAAAGAAGATTTCTGTGCTCTTGGTAGTAATACAGATTGGTGTGGTCTTCATAGAAAGCATAATGGAGAGTACTCATACAGTCAGGAGTAGAACTGCCAAAAGACAGAGCTGTCACATTCCCAAGTGGAAAAAAATCAAAGAAGATTAAATCACTTTTGCTTTTGCAAAGGCATTCCTGCACTTGATGTTCACTGAACATTTACCCTACTAGTGTGAAAAATCTTATAATTCTGTTTTTGGGTGAATGAATAAAGGTAGCACAGCATACACACACCGTGACTACACCCCAGAAGAAAATGACTCTCCGCTTTCAGCAGACATGATTTTTCAATAGCTCCTCAGCAAGGAGTGTGGCTCATTTGCTCTTGGGAATAATATCACCCTTTGCAACACAGCTAGAATTCTCTCATTCAACAGATCATCAGTGTGGCATCTTTCTTCTTATAATCTTAGTGTAGAGGTGGAGTTAGGTGATTCCCTGACTCTCCCTAGCCATCTCACCTGGATAATTGAGCACGTTCTAGGACTTGTCTCAATAGCAAGATGGAGAGTCTCTAAAGGCTAGTAGTCAAGATTGCTCTCTGACTTCCAGTGGTAACATGCACACACACATGCACAAACATGTGGATCTAGCCACATAGGAACATGCACATTCAACAAATAAGCAAATAAGTAAAAATAACAGAAAGGCAGTGTGCATTCCCAATCTCCCTGCACCACTTCGAAAACCCCGCTGGTGCTCTCTGTGCACAATATACATGCAGCACCAGGTAATACATATAGAGTACAACGACAAACTCTTTGATATGGAAGTTGCATGTCAGTGCCTTTTCAATTGCAGAGTCAACATTTATCTGTGACCTCATTACGAAGTCAATAAAATAAGAAAAAATAACTCATGAAAAATATTGATACCTCTGAAGGAAAGTAATCCTCAGGTTCTCTCTCTCTCTCTCTCTCTCTCTCTCTCTCTCTCTCTCTCTCTGTCTCTCTTCTTTTGTACTTAAAATTTGTACAGAACACATGTTCCAGACTATGTTTTACTGCGTCTCTCCTTCACGGTAACATCTCTCAACTCAAAAACATCTTTGTATGAGGATGGTCCCAGATTATTTCCTTCCCTTCACTGCTTACTTGGAGAGGGAACCTCCTGTTGTGTGTCTCTACTCGGGGAAATCCTACAACAAGCTTGGCCGGTGGCTTCTGCTACTGACCTGCACGGTTCCCTGGAGGCAACATGACACCTTGGGTCAGAAGTCACCATCTTGGTCTCATTGTGTGTAGGGCATTGTCCCTAACACTTATCTTGGGCTTGATTATTGACTGTCATAGACACCCAGTGTGTGTGTGTGTGTGTGTGTGTGTGTGTGTGAGTGCGTGTGAGTGAATTGTGTGAGTGTGTTTTTATGTGTGTGCATTGCTGGGCAGGTTGTTCCTGATTTTATTATCATCAGATAGGGGAGGAAACAGATGCCGGGAATGTTCAAAACACACAGACATTGCAGAAAGGTAGAATCACTCTCAGAGCTGTCCATTAAGAGATGTTAAAGACAGATCTACTTTTAAACTTCATCTATGGGATTTACATTCATGGAGTCCCATAATGTAGCGGGTGAAGACTTTGTCCTTGTTCTTGGCTAAGTTTTTCAAAAATTACACCTTATGTGGTTATCTTTCACAGGCATCAGAATAAATACAAATACATCCATTTCCACTACTTTACTCGTTCCTTCTCTTTTTCATCTACTTCAAGAACAAATAAAGAAAAACTAGCCATACTCTTGCTGGATAGGGTGCCACTATCCAGCAATTGGACACTGCTTCCTCTCACTTACAAAGAAAGGGGGGCCATAGAGATCGGCTGAGACTGAAGAGGAAGTGGAGTTAGTAGGAAGACTGGCTTACCACAGCATTCACCTAGGAAAAACTGCCAGACAACTCCTGAACTCAAAAAAATGGGGTTCTGGGTAGGGAGCAGCTGAAGATGGGAAGTCCAGGAGGAGAGGCAGCACTATAGAGTTCCAGGGTTCTGGAAACTTGACTTCACGCTCACAAAGAGGGCAGAACAAGAAAAGAATTCTAAGCCCGGAAGTGGGCAGATGAGGAGGTCTGTCACAGTTGATGAGCCAGTTAGGAGAAGACCAAGGTTGGAGTCATGGCTCACAGGCAGGAGGCAATGGAAACACCTAGGGCAGGATCTCCAGGAGCTGAAGTGGGAAGTAGTGGAAGGGAGAATAGGCTGCTACTGTGTCCCTGCAGTGGGCAAGGTGGACAGCAGTGACAGGCCCTGGATTCGTTGGAGGAGAACTCCCACTGCGGTGTGCACTTGTACCTAAGGCCCTGTGTTAAGCAAGCTTGCAGTGGTCTGCAGGCAGCTGCTTATGTCCACAGGGAGAGCGAGGGAGGACTCAGGAGCTCTCCTCGCTCCCCTCAAAGATAATTAAAGCCAGACGGCAAATGGCTGTTCAGGGTCAGGGAAGTCATAACCATGGACAACACCTTAGGGGATATTTTGAAGAGCAGTTTATGAAAACACCCTATTTATACGGATCAAATGTTCTGGGTTAGAAAGAAAAACATACAAAAACTAGTGATCTAGAAATCATGGCTAGTTTTGAAGGGACAACTCTGGGATATTTGAGAAATAGTTTAGGTATTTAGGAAAAGACACAGACCTTAAATGTGAACAAAGATGAACTACCTGGACTCATAATGTAAATACGGCCAAGGCAAGCCCATGTATCAAGTACAAGGGGAGTCAGTGGCTGATGAATTATGGTTTCCAGCAGGGTGAAGGCTAGCTGTATGTGTGCCAAATGATGTTCAGCACAGCTCTGAGTCTCCCCAGAAAGCTCACTGCATTCTTGAGCAGTCATTCTGTAACAGGTAGTGAGAGAAGACAGCAAACATAGATATCATGGCTTCAGGCCATGCCCCTAGGGCAGTTCCTAAGGGACAAGTGGTCTATCTGCATGCTTCCCAAAGATCTGTGTCCTCTGCATTGTGCATGGTGGAGTTTTGGGCTACAAGGCTAAGCAGTAGTCTGCTCTTAGAGGTTTTGGAGGGAGAGGGAAGGCCCCATGCAATGTCGTTGATGACTGAGTCACTGCATGCTTGACGTCAGGTTGCCTTGTGCAGCAGAGGTAAGGAGAACGGTTTGTCCTTTTCATTAAGCAGTGTCCATCTAACAGGACAAGCCTCCTGCAGCCCTTAGTTGATGAGGCTCTTGACAAACTTATCCTGGGAAAGTGATGATTACAAATACAGTGGCACTCACGCAATGGTCTCTGCCATTTCTCTTAGAGCAGATGTGAGGGTGTAGAGAAAAAGAGATGCTGCAGAGGAGCCAAGCTGAGTATCCCTATCCCAAACTCATTGACCCCATATCCTTATCTTTTCATGAAGAAAACAAGGATTCTGTGGTTAGTGTAGTGGCTGTTGTGTCCTCTGTGATTTAGCCTTGGTATCTGGCATTTTGTAAATGTACAGAACATTTTAGAATATATACTAGACCATATATAAGACAAAACTATTTATCTATCTACTAGTCTTCTGTTTTGTTCTGTTTTTCTGTTGCTGTGACAAAATATCATGACCAAAAGCATCTGAGGGGGAAAGAGTTGATTAGGTTACTACTTCCTCACAGCCCATCACCTGAAGAAACCAGGGCAGGAACCATGGCAGGAAGCTGGAGGTAGAAACTAAAGTAGTGGCTCTGGAGGAATGCTGCTTGTTGGTTTCCTCCCCATAGTTGACCCAGCCTTCTTCCTTAGAGTGCCTGGACCACCAGCCCAGGGGTGGCACCGCCCATGGCGAACTGTGCCCTCCCACATCAACCATTAGACAAGAAAACTCCCCACAAACTTGACTGTAGGCCAATCTTATGGAGACATTTTTCTCAACTGAGGGTCTCTCTTCTCAAATAACTCTAGCTGTGTCATGTTAACATAAAACCTACCAATACCTGTCTATTTGCAATAAACATGATTTTTGATCTTCCATTTTTCTTTACACACACACACAGAGAGAGAGAGAGAGAGACAGAGAGAGAGAGACAGAGAGAGAGGTTTGTTTACTGAGAACCTACCATCGTATCTCTGCTTCTAATGCTATTACAGCTTGTGGAACGAACATTTACACATGAAGAAACTCTAATAACAGGTCATTTTATTTAATTTTAGTTTCAATTATCAATCATGATCCTATTTGAACAGTATATCAAGCTCCTGATGTATCACCTTTGTTACGGCAATGTCCACCTTTCATCTTGTTAGGAACTAACATTATTTAAGGTTGATAGAAGGGAACGGTTAGGGCTAGGCGTTGCTGCAGCCTTGCCAGTTGGCTGTGTTCTGCACTGCTTCCTGTGTGGTTGCCTGGAGCGGACAGAGCATGGGCTAAGGAGGTGTTCCAACTAGAAGGTGCACAATGGCCCCAGTGCCCCTTGAGATTCACTGAGGTTTCTCAGCATCCAGAATTACTAGCAGCAGAGAAGGACTTCAGTTAACTGTGACCTTCACTTAAATTCAATCATTTTCCGTCACTGACCCAGAAGAAATCTAGAACACAGGGCAAGAGACAAAAGAGGCAGAGGTTACTATATATGCTTGTAAAGAGGCCCAAAAGATATTTCTACAAATATGCCCAATATAAAGGCTTGAAATAGAAAATCCTAACTTAGTTGATGAAACAAAATCAAGCAGTCAGTTTGAATACTTAAGCAAATAATAGTTAGAATATCACTCTGCTGCTCAAAGGCAATAAACTTGCATATTTATTTGATTTCATGATGATGTAAATCTCCTCAGAATGCAGCTCCAATTCAAATGTTCTTAAGTTAAATGTACTCCAACTCAATACCTGAGACTGAATGAAAGTACTCTCCTAAAGGGTAGCTCTTTGTGGGAGACAGAACTATCAACTTAATTGTTCTAGCCCAAGCTGGAAACATGTGAGTTAGCCTCAGTGCCTTAATTTTTCTACCAATTGCCCCAAAGTCCGGGTCTCTTTTTTCCCTATTATGTATCTTAGAATCTATTTACTCCATCCCTCCTATAGAAGGTATTACTGTTGGCACACTATCTCTTGCTCACGTTAATGCAACAGGCTTGCTGGCCTCTGAAGGTCCATTACTGCCTCTACTTCATGCCTTCGTAGGCCTCGACACACCGTCTTCTACCTGATACACTGTTTTCTAGGCTGGGCCTCGCCTTTATGCATTCTGCTTCAGGTGACAAATCTTGCTGTCCCAATCACATAAACAGCCACTTAGACACTGAGATAAAAAATATTCACGATGTGATCCTACAATCTGGTTGCACGATTGGTTTAGGTTTGGACGATGAACCTAACTTAATCATACTAGAACAAGACTCTCTGCAGTTAGAGCAAGTTAACTAAGGGTTTAGCCCTGCAGAAAATTCCACAGGAACTTCAGAAAGACCGGGAGTTGCCCTGGTTGTTTGTCTTCTCCAAAGACTTGATATTCAGCCCTTTCTTCAGTTCTGGGAGTCATGCCACTATTTTTCTGCTGGACAAGATCCTAGGCAGAACTCTGCATAACTGACTATACATACAACTAAATATTTTGACGCTTTCGCTTGTTCAGTTAAGAAGAGGAAATGTGTGGAGTCGGAGAAATCCATTGCCCCTCAGAGTCTGCATTTTGAGTCTGTCAATGTCAGAATATAGTTACATAATAGATATTTTTGGTGCTTTATAGCTTTTATAGGCCAAGACACATAAAAGAAACAAGACTGCAGATAGGAATGGGGTTTTCCAGTGACAATAAATGGTGACATCTGTCATTGATGGCTTTGTTGCTGTGCTAATGAATTCCTTCATGTTGATACCTCATGGATGGTCACCTTACCTCCACTCATTGTCAGTCCCTACCTATGGAACACAGGTCATGCCATGGTCTTTTTTCTGTTTGGTGAAACCGTCTGACTGGATAATGAGTAACTGATAATCTTGTATTTCCCTGGATTGAAAAGATTTGTTAAGATATTGAGGTAACAATTTCATGGTAATTGAACTGCCCCTTTAAAGAATCAAATTTTTGGTTTTGAGCCTCAAATTTATTTTATATTTTAAAATCCTCTTTTACCCTAATGTTTTAAAATTTATGACCATGCACTTTGTATAGTTTTTTTTTTTAAATTTTTTATTTAACTTTTATTAAATACACTTTATTCCTTTTGTATCCCCCCATAAGTCCCTCCCTCCTCCCCTCCCGGTCCCACCCTCCCCCCCTTTCTGCATGAATGCCTCTCCC